>SNQJ01S0065482.1:0-18064 GCA_010110895.2 Picea sitchensis | reverse complement strand
GCTTGGGATTAGGTCCTGCAGAGCGAACTAACGCTTTGAAGGCTTCCAAGGGATCCTCCTCAGTCTCGGCAGTCGGCATTGAAGCCATCTTGGCAGGGCGACGACCACCGTAGGCTACCTCTGCTGCAGAACGCGTGCGCGCAAAAGGGCGCGCTGGAACCGCCGAATCACGCCTTGGAAGCTGAGAGATGCTCCAGATCGCGTATTCACAGGATGGCGTGCTGGGACCGTCAAGCCGCGACCTGTAAACTGAGGGAGACCAGATCGGCAGCTGCAAAAGGAGCGATGGCGGCTAGGGTTTAGACCCTAGCCGCATTGGCATTCTGGAGCGGTCCATAATTTCCACCATTCTTGATAAATGTGTATATGAAATGAAATTATCTAAAAAACTTATTAGGTCACATTGGTTGAGAGAATTAGTAAGCGGTAATATATAAGTCTCGATATATCATTATCCTTATCTCAATGGGAACAACCACAAGGGAGTAATCATGCCTCCTAGTAACATAATAGTTGATTGGTTGTAAGATAGTACATTGTTCAAAATGGAGCATTTATGGAGAATTGTAAAGGAGAAGCATTTCTCACATCTTTTTTCCCCTGCCAACACCCTCCTCAAACCCTAGTAGGATTTCACCCTCATAACTTAGAAGAATTTGTGATGGTGGATAGCCAAAGAAAGCAGGTTTTATGCAACGTAGGAGTGGGGATCCAAGACATCTCTAGAAGATTGTGTGGTTTACAAGTTCCAAAGATGTTGGTTCATGGAGGCCTAATTGTGGGTTCCAAGTAGTAGTGGATCTATGTGGCGAGTGAGTCATTTCTTGCCCCTCCCCATGGCTTCTATTGATGGTGATGCTTATATTTACTATGTTGTTTCATGGTTTCTAGCTATGGAAAATCAACTTATGGCGGTGGCAGATTTGGTGGCCTCTGCTCCTAGTGACCATGATTATTAGTTATTGGATTCAATGGTTTATCTTTTGTGTTGTGGCATTTGGATCTCGTGGCCTTCATGGATTTTTTGTGGCCATACGAGGTCAAGATCATTGGCTTGTCATGGTAATATGTGATCTATGCAACTAGGGTTAAGGCCTCCCTAGGATTTGGTTAATTTTTCTTTGATGTAGCCCTAGGAGTGTGCCCTTGCAACATACTTTTTTGGTAGAGTTTAGGTGATAGTTTATCTTTAGGCTCATATTTTTCCCTTACCTAGTACTAGTGTTATATAAAGGGAAGCATTTAGTGTTGTAGCGGGATGTCTAGATATGTCAATTCTAATGGTAATCAAAATTTCTCATGGGACTTAGTTTCTGTTGAAGTTTGAGTAACTTCGGAAGATATCCTTATTGCATTTGACCAAGACAAACCCTAAAGAATATTATTATATTATATTTGTTAAGACAAACCTATTGTGCCTTTGTAAAAGTCATCCCTATTGTGCCTTGACAAGTAAAATGTAAATTAAAAGGATAAAGTGACATGTTGGCCCAAACCTAATTTAGGCAGGCCAAACTACTATTTATAAGGGAGGCTAGCGCCTCATTTGAATGCACTCACAACACAAGTTATGTGGCTAAAGAAGAAGTGTGCAAGTCTTGGAGGGAGAAGCTACTGCAACTAGGAGGTGATGTTGTGAAGGTTCTTGGTCTATCTCTTGGATATATCTTGGTTAAGCAGTTCACTACTCTTCCCTAGTTAATGGTTTGAGGAGGATCTTCTGCTTTGTTAGCTCTCTCTTGGAGAGAGGAATTGTTCTTGGTTGGAGTATCTATATTAAGGAAGTTTGATGGGTTTTTCCCCTTAGGGGGTTTTCCCAGGGTAAATCTTGTGTATGCTATGAATGTTATTCTTTCAGTGATCCTTTATATGCAATTATTGTGCTAATGGTTTAATAGTAAAAGAGCACTAATCTAGTTAATTGCTTAAGACAAAAACTCAACATGATTTTAGAGCAGGCTTGAAAGAAGGCATTTTCACAACACAAAAGAACTTGTTGAAGAAGCTAAGAGCTTAGGAAGACTCTCCTAACCCTAGCACACCTCTTCCTGTGCATAAACTCTCAGTTTGACAAAATTTTGTAAACTGCAACTGTTGTTGCGGCTGTTGCAACTGCATAAAACCTAGGTGTGAAGTTTTCCCTATTTAAGGAAGACACTGGATAAATTAAGCACACCTAGGAACTCGCCTAGGCAAGGTGAATCTATTCCCTAGACCATAATTCAAAATTTCACAAGTTGAAAAATTAGGGTTTCCTCATAAACCCTAGGTCTTGTTGCAATTGCTGCAGATTTTAGGACAAAACTTATCTTTGGCTGAACAATCTCTCTCGTAAGGTCTAAGACCCACATCTTGAAAAGTTATTTGTTATTTTACTTGTTCCGGGTAGGATGAATACCAGTATGAAGCTTGACGAAAATCTTGAAGGAGTTGATGACTTCCTAGCATGGAAGTACATATTAATGTTCATTCTATAAGAGAATGACCTTGTAAGTTTTGTTAAAAAATATATTGAAGAGCCAGATGGAGATGAGGCCAAAGCCAAATATAAGAAGGATCTTATCAAAACAAAGAGAATCATTTCCGACTCCATCAGGAACCACTTGATTCCTCATGTTTCAGCATTAAAAACCCCAAAGCAAATGATGGATGCCTTATCCTGTATGTTTGAAGGCAAGAACATCAATCGGAAAATGACCTTGAGGACACAACTCAAGAATGTGAAGATGCAAAATTCAGAAATCATACAATATTACTTCACAAGAGTGTCCCAGATTAAAGATCAACTTGAAGCTATTGGATACTTAGTTGAAGAAGTTGAGTTAACGATGAGCACATTGAATGGTCTCCCAAATTATTGGGAATCCTTCATCCAAGGAATCTGCTCTAGAAGGAAGTTAACTAAGTTCAACAAATTGTGGGAAGATTGTACTTAAGAATAATAAAGATTAGAGGCAAGACAATAAAAGATAGAAAGCGATGAAGATCAAACGCTAATAGCTCGCGCAAGAAAAGGAAAGAACAAGAAATAAGTTCACTCTCACAAAAGATTTCAGAAGCCTCATAAAGGACAAGATTCTCATAAGGATATCTCAAGCTTCAAATGCTTCATTTGCTAGAAGATGGGACATATTGCAAGAAATTGTCCCCAGGCAAAAGACCAGAATAGAAACAAGAAATTTAAAATACATCATGCTCATTTCGCAGGAGAAGATGAACTTGATCGGAAAAGAACAAAAGAAGATGATTTAGATGAACTATATTTTCTGTGATATTGGACTTAGTGCTTCAGAAGCACTTGATCCATATCAAGTGATATTAATAACAATATCTTTTTTTCTTCCCACATTAAACTTCAAGAAGTAAAAGAGCTGGAGAATTTTTGTATCATGGGGGCCAAGTGAAAATTGTGAAGAAGTATCATTATCCATCTAGACATCGTACAGATCAATCGAGTGGTCTGACTATGCATGCTCATGTATACACCCTTCGCAATTGATTTCAGTTTTTTTTAAGTTTTATAACATTAGACTTTATGCATTTTTTTTTATCTTATCTTGTTGGATCATTATCCCTAGTATGAGAATCCAACAAGATCCCATTTAAAATTAAGAAATAATTTATGTGCTCGGGGGTGGCATGTGTGCCTATGGTTGGGTGACAATAATGTAATATTGTCTATGATGAAACAAGAACATTAAAATTTAAATGTCCCCGGTACGGTAGCTCATCAGTGTCATGCATCAACATCATGTATGGATCATAATGACTTACAATTTCTCGATGAGAAGACCTGGTCCATGGATAGTGAGGACACCTTGATAGGAAGCATAATTTGTTTGAAGTCTGACTCGGTTTTTCATATTAAGACTTGGTAACCAAAACCAAGCATATCCTCCAGAGACTTTGAGGACATTGCAGACTCAGAGAAAGTCAAGACTCGGAGGGAGCCGGTTTTCTCATGCAGGGAACAATACACCTCCGGAATAGATAATACCAAAAATCAAAGAATTGGTTTTGGTGCTCGTGAATACAGCTAGTTAGATCAACTATAAAACAACCATGATCCATTAAAAGAAGTCGATACAATATGATATTTAGAGGGAACAGGTATGATAGTCCCTGTATTTGAGATTGAGTTACCTCCAGTGCCAATTGGTGCAGTACATGAGTTGGGCCATGGAGACATGACTACAGTAGAAGATTGAGCTACCTCCAAATAAAGAGAATAAGCTACCTTCAGTGTCAATTATTGAGCCACTCTCATTTTCAAATGAAGTTGTTGTTGTGATAGAGTAGAGGAGATACTCTCAGAGTTCAACATCTACATTGAGAATGGAGCAGTCATTCTTAGCTTCAGAAAGGGAATTTGTAGGTGCAGAGTCCCAATCCCAGTAGGAACATTTGCATAAAGATTAGAGGACATATTCTTAGGCAATGAGACAAAAAGTGCTTTGCAAAAAGCACATGATTGTGCAGATTGAGTTGTTGTTGAGCAAGAGTACCAGTTTGGTACAATGTGATGTGAAAATTTGGTTTGTTGATATAATTGAAGAACATGATGATAGATATATGTTTTGCGGTGAACACATTGAGTCATTACATTTTTAAGCCTAGACATGTTCACCTAATTATGGAAAAACATGTGATGAGGTACCTAAAGGGTACAATCGATCATGGACTCAAATATATCTCGGATTGTGAGATAAGATTGCAAGGCTACATAGATTCAGATTGGGTAGGTAGTGTCAGAGACTGAAAAAGTACATCCAGATGTTGTTTTAGTATGGGATTAGTTGTGATCTCGTGACTTAGTGAGAAGTAGACATGTATGGCACTCAGTTCCATAGAGGCAAAGTATGTGGCAACATGGTCAGCTTGTGGTGAAACAATGTGGCTTCGAAAGTTGTTTGCATAATTGTTTGATCTTGAGTTGGAGGAAACATGTATCTTTTATGACAACCAAAGTTGCATAAAGTTGTCAGTGAACCCAGTGTGTCATGACAATTCCAAGCATATCGAGATCAAGTACCATTATATCCGAGAGATGATACAGAAGGGTGCAGTAAAGCTCCAGTATGTTCCTACCAACAAGCAGGTAGAAAACATGTTGACTAAGCCTTTGTCAAGAGAGAAGTTTGAATACTTTAGAGACAAGCTTGGTGTGGTCCAGAAGGATTTTCCCTCATGAGAGGGAGTGATGTGTTCCCCAGTAGCAGGAAGTGATGTGTTCCCCAGTAAGAGGAAGTGATGTGTTCTGATGTGTTCCCCAGTAGAGGGAAGTGATGAGATCCACATTAGTGGGAGATACTCCAGTGTAGGTTGGTACTCCAACGCAGGCTGGTACGCTACCCCAATGCAGGTTGGTACTCCAACGCAGGATGGTACGCTACCCCAGCGCATGTTGGTACTCCAATGCAGGCTGGTATGCTACCCCAACGCAGGCTGGTAGGCTACCCCAACACATGTTGGTACTCCAACGCATGATGGTACGCTACCCCAATATAGGTTGGTACTCCAACACAGGCTAGTATGCTACCCCATCGCAGGTTGATACTCCAACGCAGGCTGGTATGCTACCCCAACACAGGTTGGTATGCTACTCCAACACAGATTGGTATATTACCTCAGTGCAGGTTGGTATGCTAATCCAACGAAGGCTAGTACGCTACTCCAGTGAAACTGTAGAACTTCTTATGACATATAAATCCATGATTGACAACAAGACAATGACCAAGTATGTAGAAGTAGTGATGATGACCGTGATAAGAAGAATACCTTCCTTGCTAAGAGGGATTGTTGAAGTTTGAGTAGATTCAAAAGATATCCTTATTGTATTTGACCAAGACAAAAAGAATATTATTATATTATATTTGTTAAGACAACCCTATTGTGCCTTTGTAAAATATGACCCTATTGTGCCTTGACAAGTAAAATGTAAATTAAAAGGATAAAGTGACAGGTTGGCCCAAACCTAATTGAGGTAGGCCAAACTACTATTTATAATGGAGGCTAGCACCTCATTTGAACACACTCACAACACAAGTTCTGTGGCTAAAGAAGAAGTGTGTAAGTCTCAGAGGGAGAAGCTACTGCAGCTAGGAGGTGACGTTGTGAAGGTTCTTGGTCTATCTCTTGGATATATCTTGGTTAAGTGGTGCACTACTCTTCCCTAGTGAAGGGTTTGAGGAGAATCTTCTGCTTTGTTAGCTCTCTCTTGGAGAGAGGCATTGTTCTTGGTTGGTGTATCTATATTAAGGAAGTTTGCTGGGTTTTTCCCCTTAGGGGGTTTTCCCAAGGTAAATCTTGTGTATGTTGTGAATGTTATTCTTTCAATGATCCTTTATATGTAGTTATTGGGCTAATGGTTTAATAGTAAAAGAACACTAATCCAGTTAACTACTTAATACGAAAACTCAATAGTTTCAACTTGTGGCAGCACCATTGTCTCTTATGGTGGTCATGTGTGATTTGCAACCTAGCCTTTGCTTTAGCTCCCACTTCAAGGTGGTTTTAGAGTTATTTCATGGTATGGAAACTTGGGGTTTCAATTAGTTGGCTAGCTATTTGATGTATCCCTGGAAGTGTGTCCTCCCCATAGACTTTGTTGATTGTACATGGGGGATCGTGTTGGAAGATTGATTGTTGTCATTGATGTCAACCCTAGTCATGGGTTTTGGACCGCAAGATTGATAAAGGTATTTGGACATGAAGGAAAATGCACATGCATATACAACACCAATGAATGGATAGTATACATCATGCTGTTTCCGGTGGTATGTGGCACATCACATGGATCCTCATGGTTGAGGAAAAATGAATTTTTGAAGATGAAAAAGTGAATTGAAAAAGGATTAGAAAAAGGAAGTACATGAGCCACGAAAATAATTAAAAGAAAATATTAAAAATAAAGAAATTGTGGGGTGGTATTCTAATGTTAAAAAGAGTGACATAAATGGTATAATAAATATCATTGTTTCAAACATTTTCAAGTCAATTTCTCATAGTGAAGAAGAGAGTAAAAGAAGGTTTCAAAAGGGATGTCTTTAGGTGATGTGTGTTCTAAGGTATGTTATTTTTGAGGTCATCACATTTTACTATAACTTTTTTTCTAGAACGATTTAGATGGGAAAATCACTATGGTAGTGTGAAGACATATCAAGGTACCTAGGTAAAATTTCAGCTCTTGATTATCTACAATTATGGAGGTTACTCTGTGGTTCATGGGGTTTGCATTTGAGATCTGAAACTAGTCAATAAACAAGTGTTACAGGTAAAAGCGGTCATAAATTTTCTATCCTGAGACTCCAAATTTGGTGGGACCACTTCCATTGGAAAGAGTCAGGTGTAGTTTTCTTGTGTGCTGGTTCAGAATAGGATGTTAAAATATTGGTGGAGCATTCTATACAAGTTGGGTCTTAGGCAGGACTGAAGGTGAATAAAGTCTACCATTCTCTAACACTCTTTTGGGAGGATTCAAGAGTGAAAATTAGAGGAGTTTCAGAGAATACATTGAGTAACATTATCCTGTAGAGTCCAGGCCTCAGGAGTGAATAATAATTGCAGAAATTGAAAGAGAAAGTCTGACTTATTATCTGGTTCTATGTGATGATTGATTGGTGGTGATGATTTAATGTAAGTTTATTATCTCATATTATTAGGTGGAAGGAAGACAGGATAGAGTTCAAACTCTATTTGGGTTATCTCTTTCTCTTGAGGTTTATCCCTTCATTTGGAAGTAGCCAGCTACCTTTAGATCATTACTTCATAGACATGGGACATGCATGGTGTGACCCAATTTTTGGTGTAACTCTTATACTATGCTCATTTCTCATTGGATATATGAATGGTTTAAGTATAAAGTTAAGAAAAAAAGGTTTTTAAATTGTACCCGATACTGATTCACCCCCCTCGGTATCAACAATTGGTATCGAGGAAATTTGGTTGCCTTAGAGCGTTGCTCTTTGGAAGAAAAATCTGATATGGATGAACATGAGCACATTCAAATGGGATTCAAAAGGTGATGGAAGAAATTATGCATGTGGGTGATAGAGTGAAAACTTACTTGACTTTGGGAGTAGACATTTGAATTTTCATTTGAATGGCTATGTAATCCCAAATAATGCTGAATCCAAATGAGAAGAAGAAACATGAGGTTGTAATTCAAAATCAGACATGTTATTCTAGGATCATTGGCACCAACCATTTTTAGCAAAGTGATGGGCTGCAAAATGCTTAGGAGGTATGGGACAAACTCAAAATTACCTCTGAGAAGGTGATCCTAAAGTTAAGCAGGTCAAACTTCAAAGACATAAGTAGAATTTGAAAATTTGAAGATGAATGAAAAGGAGATATTGCAACCTATATCTTCTTAGAGTTGATGAAGTTGTTAATACTATGCTCAGAGGATTGGGTAAAGAGCTCGATGAATCGTTGGTTGTACAAAAGTGTTGAGATCACTTCTCTTGGAAATATGATACTAAGGTCCTACACCATTGAGAAAACTAGGGACTTGACCAAAATGACAATGGATGAATTACATGGGACTCTTATGGCACATATGAAATAGAGAGCAATTACGAGAAGAGTATTGGAACAAGAACAATGAGCGACTTTAAAGCCATAAAAGATAAGGATATTGACCTTGATGAAGAAATAGAATTTAGTAAGAAGGTTCAGAAAGGAAGTGGAAGTACAAAGGTAAGTCTCCTCTCAAATGCTTTAATTGTGGTAGATATGACATATTGTTGAAAATTGTTACTATAAAGAGAGAAGTCTCAACAATAAAAGAGCCTGCTCCAAGGATGATGACATCTCCTCAAATGAGGGTGATGAAAAAGATAATGGAGAGTCCTCTTCATAACCAAGGAAACCCAGGATGATGATCATAGAATTCTAAAGAAGAAGAAATAAATTGTGAAGAAGATTCAGATGAAGGCAGCACTTGATTCCCTATTTTGGGATACAAAGACAAATACATAAGTGAACAAAGAAGATGAGAATCTTGAAATTTGAAGCATGTTGAAACTAGAAATAGCAAGCTTAGAAACACAGACATAATACTAAAAGGTTAATTGATTAGTTGTGAAGAAGAGGATTACAAGCTTGAAAATGCCATTAATAGCTTGAAGGAACAATTAGAAGATTATGTGAAATTGAAAGTAGAATTGGATCACACAAAAAGGAGGAGCTACTATTGACAACAAAAGGTTGATTTAGAAAACATTAGACTGGAGGATCTAATGGCAGTCAAAGATCTCCAAACAATAAGACATGACTAGGATACAATGACAATTTGAGACAACAAAACAAGGAAGTTGAAATGATGAAACCAACACTCGAGGCAGTTGAACAACAGAAGATGAAAAATAGAATTGAGGAAAGGAATGAGACATCAAGATCCTCTCCCATGGTGTGAAAGCAATCATTATGAGAGAAACTACAGAAGAATAGATGGAAGTAGACTTGGATGGACCACACCTATAAAGAGATCACTTAAGCGGTATCAAAATTTCTTTCTTGGACATTTATTTATACACTTGTGGAAATTTTGGACACAAGGCAATCAATTGTAGAATCAATGAGGGAATAACTATGCAAGAAGCTACATGAATGGTGAAAATAGTGGATATGAAAATGTTCTTAGACCTTTCAACATAAATTATAATCCATTTATTGATAATGGGATCAAAATATTGTATGTTACAAGTGTAATAATCTTGGTCACAAAACGAGATTCTTGGAGAGAGATGAAGGAAGATAATCCTTCATGCCAAATGTTTGCATGCCAACTACATCATGGAAAAGGAAAGAAATTCCACATAGTTAAAATTGTCGAATAGCATTGGTGGCTAAAGAATGCAAAGAAAGAAGATGAATGGTTAATAGACAGTAGGTGCTCATCTCATGGGATTAAACAAATTTGTGAAACTTGAAGAAAAGGATTGGAAATGTTGCATTTGGAGATGAGTCATCCATCTACCAAACTTGGAAAAGGAATTGTAAAAACTTGGAATTGAAAATGTAAAAAGTAGGAAAAGTCCTATTGGTTAAATATCTGAAGCATAATCTCCTGATAGTCAGTAAAATATGTAGTCAGGATACACTCTTACGTTTGACTCAGAAAATGTAAAATCAGAGAAAAGCTCTTCGGGAAGATTAGTTTACCATTTGCAACAAGAATACCGAACAATGTATACATACTAGACATGAAGAGAGAGAGAAGACATAAGCCACACAAAATAATTCCAAGGAAAAGTCCCAAAGACCAAAAAACAAAGATGAAGTATTATTGGTGCCACATGTTCAAGGGGAGCAAACCCAAAGAAGAAGATTACCTTTATCCATTAAACTGAGGCTCCTTCTGCCATTTAGTGCATCAAAGGGAGAAATGGGATCATGATGATGGGAAACATGGTGTTTCCATCAATGAAAAATTGTTGGAAAGGTGTGATTGTTGTGTCATTGATGTCAACCTAGTCATGGGTTTTGGACATAGGAATTGATAAGGTATTTGGACATGAGGAGAAATACATGTGCCTTCTACTTACCATGAATGGATAGTATACATCATCTTTTTTCCAGTGGTATGTGACACATCACACATGGATCCCTCATGTGGTTGAGAATGAATTTTTGAAGATGACAAAGTGAATTGAAAAAGGAAGTGCATGTAGGCCATGAAAATAATTCAGAAAATAATTACAAAATATAAAAGAAAGTGTAACATTAGGTCGTCCCTAATGTTAAAAAGGAAGTGACATAAATGGTATAAATAAATATCATTATACATTCATTTGATACAACTCGAATTTCAGAGTGAAGAAGAACTAAAAGAGGCCAATTCAAAGGGAGGATAGAAGTCTTTTGGTGATGTGTTCTAAGATATGTTATTTTCAGATCATATTACAATTTTTTCTAGAAGCGATTCAGATGGTGAAATCGTAATGGTATTGAGAATACATATCAGGTACCTCTGTGGTAAAAGTTCAGCTCTTGATTCTGCTATAATTATGGAGATACACTCTGTGGAATATAGGGTTTGTGACCAGTCCTACAGCTAGTCAATAGCAGTGTGCAGGTAAAACAATCATAACACTCATACAGACTCCAAATGTAGTGGGATCACTTCCATTGGAAATTAGGACTGTAGTTTCTTGTGTGCTAGTTTCAGAGTTGGATGTAAATATTTGGCACTGGGAATTCTGTACAAGTTGGGTCTTCTAGACAGACCAGGGAATTAAGATAAAGTCTACCATTCTTTCTATAACCTCTTTTGGGGATTCAAGGGGTGAAAATTAGAGGAGTTCAAGAATACATTGAGTAACATTATCTCACAGTTAGAGTACTCAAGAAATTAATTACAGAAGTGAAGAAGTCTTAGAAAAGCTGTGTCAGGGTTCTATGTGATGATTGGTTGATGGTGATGATTTAATGTAAAGTTTTATTATCTCACATATTCTTAGGTGGAATGAAGGGGAAAAGGATAGAGTTCAAATATCTCTTCCAGTATTGGGATTGTATCTTCCTCTTGGAGGTTTATCCTCCTTAAATTTGACGGTTAGGCAACTACCTTTGGAAGTCAGTATTACTTCCCTTGAACAAAACTATTGATTATTTCTCATATATTGTGCATGTTTGTATTGTGGTGTATTATTGGTGCAACTCTTATACTATTGCTCATTTCTCAGTGGATATAATTGAATGGTTTAAGTATAAGTTGAAAAAGGTTTTAAATTGTACTTATTACTTATTCACCCCCTCTCAGTATCAGTTTGTGATTTTTAGCTTATGAAGGCTACGACTTTGGATTGCATAAAAATATCTATGTAATATCATTTTTTTTAATAGAGGTTTAAAATAATCTTAAAAAAAATGAATCGCGTACCTATTTTGTTATATTTTCCTTGATTAAATCTAATTTTAGTTAGCCTATGATTGTGGGTTAATTTTAAATTAACTTTAGTTACGTTTTCCATGTCTTTCAACAACTAGAAAGGAAATAAAGTACTAGCAACCAAATTTGATTGGCCTGGTGAAATATGTGTCTTAACTATTAAAATGAACAGAAAACCAAACCTGATGTGAAGAAAGGGGAAAGATAATAAAGGCAAAACACTTATATGAAAAGCTAAGAAGTGTTGATCCTCTCCCAATTATTTAAAATGTTAGATCTTTCATACCATCTCCAAAACAATGTGATACCTACACTACTAAAATTAACTATACAAATAAACCAAAAACATTAACAAGTATGAAAGATGAATTGTGCCCTCACTTATGAGGAGTACTCTCCCTGTAACATTTGTCTGGATAACCTTCCTTAACGTGTTGATAACCTCCCTTAAGGTGTGGTTGAGGATGAGCTTAGGGAACAATAGGAATAGAACCAAAAAAACCATAAATCCTCCACCTTGAAGGAGATAGATGATCCGAGTAACCTAAAAAATAAAGGAGATGAGACGGCTTTGCCATGTAGATTAATCTTCTAACATATATAAATCGGAAACTGCGTTAGAGATTGCTGATATGTTTTGATCCAAACCCAGTGATCATCTTCAAGAATCTAAGAGCTCAAACGATATGTTGATTGCTACCTCTAAACTCATTTTTGATTACTCGAAAGAAGGTTCTCAATCATTTATAGCAACAATCAAGACAGGAACTTGGAGAATCACTGATTCACTGGTGGCTGGACGCAATAACAATAATCTCTGTAGATTGCAACTCCTTATGTCAAAATACGGTTTTTAATGGCCCCGGCAATAAACCCCAGTTCGTATCAATCATTTCACTACAGCGCCTCGGTCCACGCAGATCAGTCTTGCTCGGTGATCATCCCATCAATTAATCCATAAAACAACTTACAATTCTGCAATTCATTAAGTTAATGACATAGCAGCCATGCTTCTGCAACAACGCCATGTTAAACTATGCAATCTGGATCTGGATACTAATTTCTCCTCCATTGAATTGTTGTTCTCAGCACCGCTCTGTTCAACAGCGAGGCCGCTTGTGGGAAATGCTTCCATATACAGTGTCATTAACCAAGGATTCGCAATGGTGTGAGCCTGGGCCAAAACCGACAACAATCAATATGACTAATTTCTGTCCTCCTAAGTATGCTCTTCCTGTCTGAGCGAAACAACTGCACAATGCGTGGGGTTATTATAGGGAAAGGCAGTATCGATGTTTCCGCAGAAAATTTAAACAATCCTCTGAAATGATATGATGGATCGTGCACTGAAGGCTGCGAGGGCATCTGGATCTCTCAATCTCTGGAATCACAGGCAATCTCTAATGATTTCAATCCATGAGAAATTCATAATGCTTAACGGATCTGACCTCTATGTTACAAGAAGGCAATTATGCAGATACGGATTCCAATTATGGTTTATGGAAGGCAGCTGATAATGGTTCAGATGAATTTGTACACTAAATTGTAACAAAGCAAATTTTCTGGAAGACTTTTATGCAGGGCGGTCTTTTGATGGATGAAGACACTTTGATGCAAGGTTTGCATCTTTTTAATAGAAAGCACAGATCCAGCAACTCATGCATATAATAGAAAAACAAGACACCGCCCTTTCCCTATTCTATATATATCCCATCCACATCCATATGCAAATATTTGAAAAAATATTTAGTAAAATAACTTTACTTTTGTATATTTAACAAACTATAGTGACTATATCTTATATCTTATGAATATCTAGATCTGAGTGATATCTATATATCTTATGAATATCTAGATAGTGACTATATTTTATGAATATCTAGATGTGAGTGACAATGTCATTGAACATATCTATATTTTATGAATATCTAGATGTGAGTGACAATGCCATTTAATTTTCCTCTATATTTATAGACTCTACGAATTTATTAGTAAATGTGACTAACACCTAATTGCTGGTAAATAATGACAACCTTTAATTATTATTAGTGGATAAGGAAAACAATTCCTTATTATTAGTGGATAAGGAAAACAATTCAAAGTATTAAGAATATCTAGATCTCATGAATATCTCTATTTTATATCTCTACTAATAAGGAAATCTATATCTTATGAATATTTAATGAATATCTAGATAGTGACTATATCTTATGAATATCTAGATGTGAGTGACAATGTCATTGACCATATCTTATGAATATCTCTAGATCTCAGTGACAATTTATTAGTAAATAATGACAACACCTTATTATCAATGGATAAGGAAAACAATTCCTTATTATTAGTGGATAAGGAAAACAATTCAAAGTATTAAGAATATCTAGATCTCATGAATATCTCTATTTTATATCTCTACTAATAAGGAAATCTATATCTTATGAATATCTAGATAGTGACTATATCTTATGAATATCTAGATGTGAGTGACAATGTCATTGACCATATCTTATGAATATCTCTAGATCTCAGTGACAATTTATTAGTAAATAATGACAACACCTTATTGGTGGGAGAAATGGTGAAAATTATTAAGAATATCTCTATTTTATATCTCTACTAATAAGGAAAACAATTCAAAGTATTAAGAATATCTCGATCTCTTGAATATCTCTATCTCTATCGCGGTGACAAATAAAATAAATGGAATATTTATTATTAGATCTCATGAATATCTCTATCTCTAGATCTCAGTGACAAATAAAAATAAATGGAATATTTATTATTATTGAGCTATTTCTATTTTTGATGCTTTGGTATTAAACATAAATATCTTCACAAAATATCTAGATGGATTTTTTATCTTTCTAAGTTGATTTGGTTGCTATGTGCATGGGTTTGAAGTCTACTAAAAGCATCGACACAAGATATCATTCACATTATCTTGTGCAATGTGATTCATGTATTTTACATGTAGCTTCATCCTTGAATTTTGTTTACATGTATAACAATGTTTTAAGCGTGATGTATTTAGGTATTGGATTTTTAATATGTTACAAACTTTAATGTTTAAAACTAATTTTTAAAAAAGTTTGGCTCTTTTCAAGATTTCTTAACTTATGAGATACCTTCAACGTGGTTGATATATTACAACTCTTCAAATCAATCAAATTTCCTTCGCGAGGGCGCCCGATTATTCAAGGATATCATTAACATTTCTTTTTTTTGGCAAGATCTAGTCATGCGATCTCTTTGTATTCCATTTACTGAGGGAAGAGATCTACGTAGCATCATTTAAAGTTTCATGATGCTACGTAGAAGGATTGTTGGAGCATGGGTTACCATATACATCAGTCTGCATGAAGCATTGCCGAACAAACCACAATGCAACGAGCATTATTGTATAGTTTCCACATTGCTAAGGTTAAACATTGTTATTTTCACTGTTATTATATGACTCGGGGATTTAGTTTCCCTTGACATTTACGTTCGTTTCATTTAAAACTTAAATTTATGATGAGCAGGAATATGTCGAATGGAAATATCCTCTGCTTGGGATCGACCTTCATGTTATTTTCTATAGTGTAGCCTATCCATAATCGATGCGCAGGGAAGATCATGGAACTAGTTTTTGTGAATATAGTTTAAATCTTATTAAAACATAGTATAAAGAAATAATTTAATTCTTAACTTATGTTTTAATAAGTATAAGGAAATAATTTAATTCTTATTAAAGCGTATGTATAAGCATGATTGAGTATTAAACATGAAACTCTCTCAAGGATGATCAAGATTATGGAATAAATGGAAAGAACCCGTAAAGAACCATTAATTTCAAATAAGGAAGAAAAATAAAGAAGAGTTAATTACACAACTACCAACTAAATATGGCCTTTTAGCGTGCTTCGATGCCAGTCTCTCATAAGAGATGCCACAAACTAAGAAATATTTCCTTCGAGCAGTCTCTCATAAGCGATGCCACAACCTAAGAAATATTTCCTTCGAGTTCCTCCAACCATTAATATAACATTAATATAATATGATCCTCCTAAGCCAAAAGGCTCTGATTCTCAGTTAAAGAGAAAGTTGAATATCGGGTTAGAGAAGAAGCGCATCTTACAAATATCGAAATCTGTATCAATAACCTCCCTAGCACGTTCCATTTTGTAATAAGTGAAAAGATGTCGCTTTGTTGTAGCTGCTATTTTTATTAGGAGCCGCTATGGAGAAATAGGTGAAGACCTCGTGTGAGCCACTTCTATGAGGGGAATTTGGACAAAGATTTGTTCATCGCTCAACTGCCAGAAAAGATCTCGCGTGCTAGAGAAGCTAGAGACTGCCCGTAGAGGAGACTTGAGGTAAAAGGGGAGCCACCCATCTGTAAGCAGCAGAGCACATATAAACCATATAAAGAAAACCATGCACAATAAACGATACAAAGCAATCCATGCACAATAAACTATATAAAGTAGTGTACATAGGCCCGTGATTAAACTCCACAGTAGTTAGTGTATTATTCATGTTTAAAGTAAGGAATTTATACAAATAGCTGAAAGAAGGGAGATGGTTCAGTCTCTGTAACTAAATAACAGAAAATAAACTAAATGTTAACTAACACAGTCCTGTAGGATTAGTTAACATTCCCCCCTTAATCTGAAGGGACATCTGACATGCCAAGATGTGTTCTGAGTTTCTCAAAATTTTCACGGCCCAGTGCTTTAGTAAAGATATCTGCAATTTGCTCTGATGTAGAACAATGTGTCAGATGAATGGTTTTGGCCTCAACATGATATCAAATCAAATGATATTTGGTGTTGATATGTTTGGTTCGATCATGGAATTTAGGATTTTTGGCCAATTGTATTGCAGAAGTATTGTTAACAAAGAGAGGCGTTGAAGTCATATGTTTCTCCTGCAAGTCTTCAAGAATTTTCCGAAGCCAAATGATTTCTTTTGTGGCTTGAGTTGCTGGTATTCGGCTTCAGTTGTAGAATCAACATGAACTGTTTTCTTTCGTGATCTCCAAGTGATGGATGTTGATCCAAGATTCATCAAATAACTTGAAGTAAACACCCCATGCTCTTTATCTCCATCAAAGTTAGAATCTAAATAACCAATGAGATGGAAGTCTGAAACTTTAGAATATTTGATGCCATATGGTTGAGTGCTTTTTAAATATCTAAGCACTCGTTTTGCTGCTGTCCAATGACCTTCACAGGGTTGATGCTTAAAACTGGAAAGTATTCCTACAACAAAAGTTATGTTAGGATGAGTAGTAGTAAGATAAATTAAACTTCCAACAAGCTGTTTGTACTTTGTTGGATCTTCAAATGCACTACCTTCATTTGAAGTAAGTTTTAGATTCCGCTCCATTGGAGTAGAAACGAGATTACAATCGTTCATGTCAAATTTGCTCAATAGTTCTCCAATATATTTCTTCTGAGAAATAAAAAAGTGCTTCAGTTTTTTATCTACTTCAATTCCTAGATAATAATGTAGTAATCCCAAATCTGTCATATCAAAAACCTTTTGCAACTCCTTTTTAATAGATGCTATATACTCATCATTATTTCCTGTGATAAACAAATGATCTACATAAACAACTAGATATACAATTGATCTTCTAACTTTCTTAACAAATAAAATTGCATCATCTAGATTGAAATGCTTATAATTCAACTTGAGAAGATGTTCAGTTAACTTTTCATACCATGCACGAGGTGTTTGTTTTAAACCATACAATGATTTTATCAATTTGCATAATTTATGCTCTTTTCCTTTAACAAAAAAACCCTCTTGCTGCAACATATAGACATCTTCTTTTAAATCTCCATTTAAGAAGGCATTTTTTACATCCATGTGATATATTTTCCATCCTTTTTGAGCTGCAAGAGAAAATAAAGTTTTAATAGTGCCCCATTTCGTTGTAAGAGCAAATGTGTATGTATAATCAATACCTTGTTTTTGTGCATACCCCTTTGCTACAAGTCTTGCTTCGTGATTATCAAGAGAACCATCAACTTTATACTTAGTTTTATAAACCCACTTACTACCAATTGGTTTGATGCCAATAGAAGGATCCACCAACCTCCAAGTGCCATTTTTAATAAGAGAATCATACTCTTTCTGCATTGCATCATTCCATTCATTACAACTAGTGGCTTCTTCAAA
>SNQJ01S0065481.1:18411-29377 GCA_010110895.2 Picea sitchensis | reverse complement strand
AGGTATGATCTTTTAAATTAATAGCATGTTTGTTTTCATTCTTAAGTTAGATTATTTGGTTTGTTGAATAAACTATATTTCATTATTTTAGTATGTTTTATTCATTAAATAAAATGAGATTTCATTTACTATTATAACTAGCTGCAGAATCGCAAGATTCTGTAGCCAGTTATGTAAATTCGAATTGTGTAAATTAATGACAGAAAACATATCTGAAATCTTCCTATTTTCTTTTTTCTTTCAGGATATTCAGGGGTCCATGATTTCAAAATTGATCCAAGGCACTCTTAAGATCTTCCAGTCATGCCTATGATGTATTTTGAATGAACAGAAATTGATTGTTGTTAGTTTTGGAGTATTTAGCAGGATCAGGGAGGTTGCATCCCCCTTTATTTTTGAAACAAATATTTGATCTCAGGAACAGAAATAGTTATCTTTCTTGAGGCCTTTATAAACCTATTACTTTGTAAACAGAAGCATATCAGCTTGGGGCTAGAGTATGGACAATTATACACAGACTTGAATGGAATTGAATGCATGTTACAACTTTAGCTTTTGTGTATTATGTTTTAGTTCAAGTTCTGTTTATTTCAATGTGATAATAGATGGTGAAATCTTTTGTCTTCATGATTTATTGTGAGTTGAAATAATTCATTATTACATGCTATCCATATCTCATGTTTCAAATACAATACAGGGTGATCATCGATTCAATTCAAATTATGATATTTATCTCTAATTTTCTGTTGAATGTTTAAATACAAGTTCTTACAGCAAGATTTATCTCACTGTAGTTACTGTAAATCACAAGATCCCTGTGACTGTCTCCATCTGATGTTCTGTTATCAAAACTTAGTTTCCAACATATTGTTTCACATTTATTCAGAGCAATCTTAAGATTCATTGCATGTTTACTTCTCAGATAAGGTGGTTGGATATTCTCTATTGTATAGACATTGGATGCATTAATAGGTTAGTCTGTTCTTTTATTTCATTTTCTTTGTCATTATAGAAGTTTTCATATATTGTTTAAGTTTTATTATCTATATCTTTTTGTTTAATTAAGTAGTTTAATATTGGATTTTATGAATGCTTACAACCAAGAAAACAAACCAAAAAACATACAGTATTTTCTCTTTCTTTATTACTTTCATCGAAAAGAACCATTAAACATTTGATTTTCTATGAGTTCAGATTAAAACTCATTATTTGTATATGTTGTATATATGATAAATATAACTATTATATAAATATAAATTAGATAAATTGTATATGTATATTTAGATGTACATATATATTTCACCGATTATTATTTAGTAATTTATTGTATTTCCTTTTGTTATTTTTTTCTTCCCTTAGGACTTTAGATTGGCCAACAGATCCATTAAACCTGTCAGAGTGAATTAATACAAACAGCTTGGGTTAATTAGACAACCTCGGACTGGACTCACTCTTACAATTGACGAGTGGTCATTTTTTTCTCGTCAACAAATGGCATTAGAAGGAGGGCCTAAATACTATCAATGGCACATGGAGGTCGCAAGAATCCTCCTCCAAACCCCCCAGGGGCCGACGTACAAGAAATTGTTTGTCAATCCCTCATAAATAACATTCTTGTGGAGCTCGTCATCCTTCTAAAATAGAGCCATACCAATCGTATCCTCGGACATGGAAATGTAAAGTAAGTAATCTCTACTATAGTATGGAGGCTTCAATAGAGGCGCCGAAACCAAAGCTTTCTTCAAAACATTGAAGGACTCTTGGGCTCTCTCAGCCCAGATAAAAGGGGTGTCCTTCTTCAAAAGAAAAATGGTGTGTCATAGTCTAGGCTCATGATGCTCTTCACTGAGGGTTTGATGGAACCCTTTAAGGGTTGGGTAAAGGATTTTAAGCTTGCAAACCTATAGGATGCTATCTGGAGGATGAGAGACCTAGGAATAGTTGCAAAGCCAAAATTTGATCCTAGGCCACCTCATAACACTGGAGGAAGATACCAGAGACCTCTGATGAACCCATGAGGGAGTGACCCAAGTGGGTTTGACAAGGGAAGAGGTAGGATGGAAACAAATACTAGAAGGGAACTAAGGAGGAAGAAACTATGTTACACATGCAAAGAGCCATGGAACCCATCCCAAAAATGCATGGGTCATGGCCAAGTGCATTACATAGCGGTGACATCAGATAATGAAGAGGATGAGGATTTTGGCCACATCCAAAACATCGAGGCAATCACCACCAAAATTACAGAGGAGGGGGCTATAGGTCATGACAGTACGACATAAGAGAGAGCTACTTCGGAAATATTTCAACACCTATGAACAAAAAGGGGAAGATTCACTATGCACTATAGATTCACAGGATCATTGAAAAACATGGTAAGGTGTTTAGACCTATTCCACCAGGTGTTCCACCTAACAGGGGATTTGTGCATATCATTGAGTTAGAGGAAGAAGAAAATCTAGTCATCACCACACCTTACAGAGACCCAAAGAAGTACAAGGATGAAATAGAGAAGGAAATAAAAGAGCTCTAGCATATGGGGCACATCAGTCCAAGTTCCAACCCTTTTTCCTCTTCCATGGTGTTGGTCAAGAAGAATGATGGAACCATGCGCATGTGCATTGAATTCAGGGAACTAAACAAGAAAACAATTAAAACCAGATATCACATACCAAGGATTGATGAGTTACTATACGAGCTTCACGGGGCTATCTATTTCACCAAAATTGACCTACGCTCTGGCTACCATCAAATCAAGATGAGGGAGGAGGACATCCCAAAAATTTCTTTTAGGTGTCACTACGACCATTGTGAGTTCTTAGTGATGTCATTTGGCTTAACCAATTCCCTCACCACATTCCAATCATGTATGAACCATGTCTTCAATAAACAGTTAAGCAAGCATCTTCATGTTTTCTTTGATGGCTTGTTAATCTATAGAAAGATGTGGGAGGAACACCCTCACAGATATTGACTATCATGGAGGATCAATAATTGTATGTCAAGGAGTCCAAATGTGAATTTGGAATGAAAGAGGTCCTCTACTTGGGACATATTATTGGGGTTAAAGGAGTACAGGTACATCAGGAGAAAATTCAGGCCATAGTTGAATGGCCGATGCCCAAAACCCTTACAGAGTTGAGGGGATTTCTGGGCATCTACAATAATTACATGAGATTCATCAAAGGGTCATCCCAATTGTTTTCACCCTTGACCGATCTAACAAATAAAGGGGCCTTCAGATGGATTGAAGAGGCCCAAGCCACCTTCGACAGAATGAAGAAAGTAATGAGCATGTGCCTTGTGTTGGCACTACCATATTTCATCCAACCTTTCACCTTGGAGTGTGATGCCTCTAGAGAAGGCATTGCGGCCATATTGATGAAAAATAGGCACCCTCTTTCCTATGAGAGACGAAATATTGGGGGTCATAAGTTACTTTACACTATCTATGACAAAGAGATTTTGGCTATCATGCACGCCTTGGCCAAATTTTGGCCATACTTAGTCGGTGCTAGATTTATGGTAAAATCATATCACAATATCCTTAAGTACTTCTTGAAGCAGAGACGAAAGACAAATGAAGTGGGTCAGTAAGATACATGCCTGTGACTTTGACATTGAATTCATCAAAGGGAAAAACAACGTAGTGGTAGATGCATTATCTAGGAGGCCATCAGTCTATGCCATGACATATGTATTAGTTGATTGGAAGGACCACCTTGTGATGCAATACTGAAAAAATCAGTTCGCTTGTCAGGTGATAGATGGACGGGTACAGGATGATAACTTCAAGGTCATAGAGAGCATCATCTACTACAAGGGTCGAATCTTTTTGGTTCTTCAATCAACCTTCAAGGACAAGATACGACAGGCTTGTCATGACTCACCAGTGGTAGGGAACCAAGGGATTGGCAAGACTTACAAGCATGTAAGGGAGAGGTTCTCATGGAAGGGTCTCAAGGAGGATGTGATGAGTCACATCAAGGAGTGTACTCCTTGTCAAGAGAATAAGGATGAACACACTCATCTAGTGGGACTGTTGCAACCTTTACTCATCCTCGAGAATAAATGGGAGAGTATCTCTATTGTCCCTTGGTTATGAAAGTAAGAGAATATTAAGGAAGAGAAGGAAAAATGTGAACCGCGTGGAAGACACAGTGACTGCTACTAGGTCAAAGTGAGAAAAAGAGAAGAAAAGACAGAGCGAAGTAAAAGGAAGCAAGTTGTGGGATGAGGAGATTGAGGATGACATATCAACAAGGAAGAAGGATCATGGACAACTCAGCAAGAGGAAAAATCCATTTTTGGATTCTTTGGAGCACCACATGAGAAGGAAGGAAAGATAGGTTGGTGAAGCCCTGAAAACGTAGGTGAAGTTGACCTATGGTTTTAGACACCTAGGTTTTTGGTATCTAGGGTTTTGACACCTAGGTTTTTGGTATCTTTGGTTTTGACACCTAGGTTTCGACCTAAGGATGTCAGTGAGTGATTGTAATTTATAAATTGATGTATAAAGGACCTAGGATGGGTTGGTGTCAAGGTGGTGTTATGATTGTTGTGGTTGTCTTTGTCATTGTATGATCGAGTGAGTAATATTATGTGAGGGAGAAGTGTTGAGTATGAGAGCCTTATGTAATATAAGATCTTCAGCTGGGTGTGAAGATCAACTCTGTAGCTAGGTGCACAGTGAGGGGAGAGATAGAGATTAGGAGAAAGAAGATCTACTAGCTGAGAGTGCAGACAAGAACTGTATGCTTTATCTTAATATATTATAAAGCACAGTTCTATGGAAGTATCCCTAGAGAGAGGGTCAACCACATGTACCTTTGTGTGTGTGTGATTGATGATATGTTATTTTCCCTTTGATATATTGTTATTTCATCACTGTGTTAGATCTAATAAATAATTGTGCAGAGTAGAGTTAAACTGGTAAGAGATATATAAATGTTGTGTTGTTCTAGTACTAGATCCACTTGGTATTCCCCTTGGTTGTAGACATATTTGTCCTACAAGCCCCACATAACTACTTCGGGTGATACTACATCTTCTTTGCAAGTGTTTCCAAAAGGGCCAGTAGTTAGGGCTTGTTGGTGCGCTCTTGGAGCCAAACCCTAGATCTGCATTTGTGCCAAAAAATGGTTCCATTGTCAGGATAGGAATATTTGTAAGGGAATGTTAAGGTGGTTCCCATCAAAGACCGAGATTACTAAGTGGATAAAGGATCAAGAAAAGGACTTCATTGAAGCCTAGAACAAGAACCCTAATCTTAATACAGAGGATTGGTTAGGAAGATATATCTTTACTGATATACACGAGATTTTCTTTGGAGGAATCCATCAGGAGCTATACGAGTAGTTATCTAGGTTAGAAGATCCTCAGTTTGAGGTCAAATCTAGGCCACCTATGGTCTGGATGTCGATGCTAATCAAGAAGGTCAAGATATTTGATAACACTATGTCAAGAGTAGTAGATCACTGGTTTGATAGTACCATTGGAGGGTACATCATTGAGTTTGTTTTTGACAGAGTACAGTCATATAGCCAAGCCAAAAGATATTTCTTCAAGGGACCCAAAGAGAAATTTTTACATTTTCTGAGGTTGAGGATCAAGATTATTTACATGAGAAGAACATCTTGAAGATACAATAGCTTGGTCAGATATGGAAAAGCTAATGTTCAGGAATTCATACAGTGACAATGACATAGAGGTTGGATATATGCACAGTGGAGAAGCATTCAGAGAATTTCATCTTGCGAAACTGTTTAAGAAGAACTACGGGGATGAGGGTTTCTACAGTAGAGAAGAGGTAGATTTGATGGATGAAGAGCACTCAGAAACCATTAGGGAAAAGGAAGGGAAAGATGAAGAGCCTTGCCGAGAAGAGCTAGAAGCCTCAGGAACTGCACATACTATTGAAGTAAGCACTATTATCCCTCCTATTGATTTAGTAGCATTAAGAAATTAGAGTAATCCAAGACACCAGAGCATTAAGAGAAATGTCACTAGTAGTCCACCACATACTTAGTCAGGAACCCTAGGAAGATTTATGCCAGATGAGATGAGGCTCCCTATTTTTAGGGGAGATGGATCTGAAGATCTTGATCAACAATGGTTCCTATGTGACGTTGTATGGAATATTTAAAATGTCATCGATGAAGTTATTAAAAGAACTCAGTTCAGCACAACCCTAAGGGATCGCTCATTGAGATGGTACGTGAAGCTTGTCAAAGGACTTGCACAGCCTAAGCCACTGAATGTGATCAAGAATGCATTGATTACAGATTTCAAGAAATCCAAATCAGAATCACAATGTATTACGAAACCGAAAGAAGCCAAGGAGAAGGTAGCTGAACCTGTTTAGGAATTCGATCAGAGATTCAAGACCTTGACTGACCGATTTACTTTTTAGATCCTAGATGAGAAGAACACAGAATGGTTCATTTCTTCCCTCTTACCAAACATTGGAGTTCCTCTGATGCAACATATGATCGCTTCATAAGATAAGGCGTTGGAAATCACCATGAAGTTAGAGTCAACCCCTATGAGAGAATTCAACTCAGGTATGAGTCAAATATTGATTCAACTAACTAGTTTGTCTCTACAGGTTGAAGATATGAAGAAAGACAAGGGAAAGGATAAAAAAGAGGACATCTAGTGTGTCATATGAAAATTAGAAGGCCATGACAAGGAACATTTCCCCTTATTTCATGAATACTTGGCATCTGGAGCTCCGACCCCTTTGAAGCAAGTCACCCTACCCTAGTGCGAGGAATGCATAAATAGACATCGCCCTCATGAGTGCTATTACATGCAAAAATATGTTCAGACACCAACAAATTTGTCTTGCATGTTCTGTAAGTCCATGGGGCATGATGATAGATATTTTAGGGATTATGACCTCATGCACAAAATGTCAACAGACATATACAAAATTCAAGGCGAAGTACAACAATAAAGAAACACTACGTAGTATAACTCCTCTGGGAGAGGAAATTTCAATCCTCGCGGTGGATTTAGAGGATGAGGAAGAGGAGGAGGTATGGGTCAAGGCCAAGGATAGATCATCTGTTACAACTGCACACAACCAGGACACCTAGTAAGGGACTATCAAAAACCTTGCACTACTTGCAGCTACTACAGTTCCTTCGAACACATTATAGAATAGTGTCCTATCCTTCTAGCTAAGCTTCAGGAAAGCAGAGGACCTTAGTAGAAACTGCAAATGAAACTGATATATATTGAACCTCATGGAGAATACCCTAGAGTCATTGTTATCACTAGAGGAGGCATTTTTATAGGAGAAGATAGACTGACCCAAGGAAAGATTACAGAAGACTCAGGAGTCAGGAAAGCTACAAAGAAGACCCAAACCTTTGATGCAAAGAAAGAAAGACAAATATTTGAGGAGGAAATAAATGAGTTCAAAGTAGACTAAGGTTCCTCGTCAAAGACATGGCCAGAAGTAAGAGAATATGGGATGCCTCTAGCATTCAATCAGTGTTCTTCATCAAAGGAAGTAAAATAGGTAAGCAATCTCATGGAATTTTTACATACTTGTATTAATTTGATTTAGGATGAGAGCGTTCTACAAGAGCTAAAAAAATTGATCAGACAGAATGAGCTAGGAAATATAGATCCCTTACTGAATAGGGAAGTACATCAAATCATGAAAAAGAGAAGGAAAAATAAGGAATTACACTTGAATTCTCAAATAGGATAATATCATATAGATTATGTGTTCCTCGACTTAGTGTCGGAGGTCAATGTCATGACAAAGAAAACCTGGACACTAATGGGAAAATTGAAGTTAATATACTCCCCTATCAGGCTTAGGATGGCTAATGAGCAAGAAGTAAGCCCCTTTGTAATATTGGAACATGTCCCTATGGACATCGACGAAGTAAAAACATTTTCATATTTTAAGGTAATTGAGATAGTTGATGACAAGTTCCCTTACCCTACATTGTTAGGAATTTATTGGGATTTCAATAATTCCATTGTGGTTGATATAAATAAAATACAAATGAATTTTGAAAGAGATGGCCTTAGGGTCATTTCACAAAAAGGGGAATATTCACTATGCACTAGAGATTCACAGGATCATTGACAAACATAGTAAGGTGTTTGGACCTATTTCACCAGGTGTGCCACCTGATAGGGGATTTGCGGATATCATTAAGTTAGAGGAAGGAGAAAAACTAGTCATCACCATGCCTTATAGACACCCAAATAAGTACAAGGACAAAATAGAGAAGGCGAGCAAATAGCTCTTGGATATGGGGCACATTAGGTCAAGTTCCAACCCTTTTTCCTCTTCAACAGTGTTGGTCAAGAAGAAGGATGTAACCATGTGCATGTGCATTGACTTCAATGAACTAAAAAAGAAAACAATCAAAAAGAGGTACCCCATACCAAGGATTGACGAGTTACTGGATGAGCTTCATGGCGTTGTCTATTTCACCAAAATTGACCCGCACTCTGGCTACCATCAAATCAAGATGAGGGAGGAGGACATCCCAAAAACTACTTTCAAGTGTCACTACGGCCACTATGAGTTATTACTGATGCCATTTGGCTTAAACAATTCCCTCGCCATGTTCCAATCATGTATGAACCATGTCTTCAACAAACAGTTAAGGAAGAATCTTCTTGTTTTGTTTGATGACTTGCTAATATATAACAAGACGTGGGAGGAACACCTTTAGCATGTGGAGAAGATATTGACTATCATGTAGGATCAATCATTTCATTCCAAGGAGTCCAAATGTGAATTTGGAATAACATAGGTCCTCTACTTGGGACATATTATTAGGGTTAAAGGAGTACAGGTGCATGAGGAGACAATTCAGGCCATAGTTGAATGGCCCACTCCCAAAACCCCTACAAAGTTGAGGGGATTTCTGGGCATCTACAACTATTATAGGAGATTTTTCAAAGGGTTATCCCAATTTTGTGCACCCTTGACCGATCTAAGAAATAAAGGAGCCTTCAGATGGAGTGAAGAGGCCAAGACACCTTCGACAGGATGAAGAAAGTAATGAGCATGTGCCTTGTGTTTGCACTACCATATTTCGGCCAACCTTTCAACTTGGAGTGTGATGCCTCTAGAGAAGGCATTATGGCCGTATTGATGCAGAATAGGAACCCTCTTTCCTATGAGAGCCAAAATCTTAGGGGTCCTAAGTTACTTTACACTATCTATGAAAAACAGATTTTGGCTATCATGCACGCCTTGGCCAATTTTCGATAATACTTAGTCGGTGCTATATTTATGCTAAAATCATATCAAAATAGCCTCAAGTACTTCTTGGATTAGAGATGAAAGACAACAGAAGTGGGTCAGTAAGATACATGCCTATGACTTTGACATTGAATTCATCAAAGGGAAAAACAACATAGTGGAA
The DNA here is from genome assembly GCA_010110895.2 of Picea sitchensis. Classification (NCBI taxonomy): domain Eukaryota; kingdom Viridiplantae; phylum Streptophyta; class Pinopsida; order Pinales; family Pinaceae; genus Picea; species Picea sitchensis. The sequence goes on along the minus strand of SNQJ01S0065481.1, from coordinate 19,970 downwards.
AATGCATTATCCAAGAGGCCACCAGTCTATGACATGACATGTGTATTAGTTGATTAAAAGGACAACCTTTTGATGGAATACTGAAAAAATCAGTTCACTTGTCAGGTGATAGATGGATGTGTACAGGATGATAACTTCAGGGTCATAGAGGGCATCATCTACTACAAGGGCCTAATATTTTTGGTTCCTGAATCAACCTTCAAGGCCAAGATACTACAAGCTTGTCATGACTCACCAATGGCAAGTCACCAAGGGATTGGCAAGAGTTACAGGCAGGTAAGGTAGAGGTTCTCATGGAAGGACCTCAAGGAGGATGTGATGAGTCACATCAAGGAGTGTACTACTTGTCAAGAGAATAAGGATGAGCACACTCATCCAGTGGGACTGTCACAAACTTTACCCATGTCCGAGCATAAATAGGAAAGTATATATGTTTTCCCTTGGTTATGAAAGTAAACGAAGATCAAGGAAGAAAAGGAAAAATGTGAACTGCGCAGAGGACACAATGACTGCTACTGGGTCGAAGTGAGAAAAAGAGAAGAAAATATGGAGCGAAGTAAAAGGGATGAGGAGAACAAGGATGAAAGACCAACAAGGAAGAAGGATCATGGACAACTCAACAATAGAATAAATCCACCGTTGGATTCTTTGGAGCACCGTGCAAGAAGGAAGGAAAGACAGGCTGGCGAAGCCCTAAAAATGCAGGTCAAGTTGACCTAGGTTTCTAGAGACCTAGGTTTTCGGTATCTAGGGTTTTGACACCTAGGTTTCAGCCTAAGGATGTCGGTGAGGAATTGTAATGTATAACTAGAGGTATTTTAGTTGGGTGCAAAGATCAACCCTCCAGCTAGGTGCACAGAGAGGGGAGAGATAAAGAGGAGGAGAAAGAAGATCTTCTAGCTGAGAGCGTAGACAAGAAGTGTATTCTTCACCTTAATATATTATAAAGAACAGTTCAATGGACGTAGCCCTAGAGAGAGGGTGAACCACGTATACTTTGTGTTGTGTGTGATTGATGTTATGCTATTTTCCCTTTGATATATTTTTATTTCATTACTGTGTTAGATTTAATAGATAGTTCTGCGAAGTAGAGTTAAAGCACATTTTTGTGAATGTATCCCTAGAGAGAGGGTGAACCACGTATACCTTGTGTTGCGTGTGATTAATGCTATGCTATTTTCCCTTTGATATATTGTTATTTCATTACTATGTTAGATCTGATAGATAGTTGTGTGGAGTAGAGTTAAACTAGTAAGAGATATATAAATGTTGTGTCGTTCTAGTACTAGATCCAATTGGTATTCCCCTTGGTTGTAAACATCTTTGTCCTGCAACCCCCAGATAGATTCTTCGGGTGAGACTGCATCTTCTTTGTAGGTGTTTCCAAAAGGGCGAGTAGTTAGGGCTTGTTGGTGTGCTCTTGGAGCCGAACCCTGGGTCTGCCCCTATGCCAACATATGGTTCCGTTCCATGACATTAATCTTCTTGAGGGAATGTCAAGGTGGTTCCCATCAAAGATAGATATTCAGAAGTGGATAAAAGATCAAGAAGAGGACTTT
>SNQJ01S0065479.1:63997-81830 GCA_010110895.2 Picea sitchensis | reverse complement strand
GATGATAAACGATACAAGTCGGGCCCAAATAAACCCCTCAATATCTCCCGAACTCTCTGTCACCCCTATCTGGCTACTCGGGCAGGCATAACACTCTGAAATGTTGTAATGTTATAATGTCCCAAAATGGGGACATTACAGATTTCCCTTTCAGAAGTGTGATTGCATAGTTAACTTTCTAAGTCAGATAGCAGAGTCCAAATGTCAAAAGAACTCCATCTCATACTTGCATGTGCCATAATGGAGTAGATAGCCTCTCTGTGAAAGACAACCAAAGTGTGTTTCGATTTGCTAGCTTGCTTTGTTTCCAGCATGCATAATTTAGAATAGTTCTATGCTCATGACATTAGAATTACCTTTCTTACTGGTGTCTTGTAAATCTGTTCATTATGAAACCTGGATTGATAACTAATGAGTGCATTATACTAATCATATAAGTAGCACAACACAAGCGAAGACATGTAGTTCTTGGGCCGCTTTTTCTCAACTTCAGGTCACCATCTAGGTCCAACTTTGAACGAAGTGGGATTATCGGTTGAAATGAAAAGTTCTTCGTTTCCACGTATGAAATCATATTTGGATACCCATTTGAGAGTTGTACACTACATTGTTGAGTGTGGGTGAAGACGTGTAATTCCTGGGCCGCGTTTTCTCAACTTCGGGTCACGTTCTAGGCCCAAGTTTGAACGAAGTGGGATTATGGGTTGAAAATCAAAGTTCTTCGTTTCCACGTATGAAATCATATTTGGATACCCATATGAGAGTTGTACACTACAGTCTTCATTTCGGGAGAAGACGTGTACTTCTTGCCCTGCTTTTTCTCAACCTCAGGTCACGTTCTAGGCCCAAGTTTGAACGAAGTGGGATTATGGGTTGAAAAGCAAAGTTATCGGTTACCAAGTATGAAATCATATTTGGATATCCATTTGAGAGTTGTACACTACAATCTTGATTGCGGGCAAAGACGTGTACTTCTTCGGCCGTTTTTTCTCAACTTTTGGTTCGTTCTAGGCCCAAGTTTGAACGAAGTGGGATTATGGGTTCAAAAGAAAAGTTCTTTGATTCCATGTAAGAAATCATATTTGGATACCCATTTCAGAGTTTTACACTACAGTCTTAATTGCGAGCGAAGATGTGTAGTTTTTGGGCCGCTTTTTCTCAACTTCGGGTCACGTTCTAGACCCAAGTTTGAACAAAGTGGGATTATGGGTTGAAAAGAAAAGTTCTTTGTTTCCACATATGAAATCATATTTGGATACCTATTTGAGAGTTGTACACTACAATCTTGATTGCGGGTGAAGACGTGTAGTTCTTGGGTCGCTTTTTCTAAACTTCGGGTCACGTTCTAGGCCCAAGTTTAAACGAAGTGGGATTATGTGTTGAAAAGAAAAGTTCTTCATTCTCATCTATGAAATCATATTTGGATACCCATTTGAGAGTTGTACACTACAGTCTTCATTGCGGGCAAGGATGTGTAGTTCTTGTTTCGCTTTTTCTCAACTTCGGGTCACGTTCTAGGCCCAAGTTTAAACAAAGTGGGATTATGGGTTCAAAATCAAAGTTCCTTGTTTCCACGTATAAAATCACATTTGGATACCCATTTGAGAGTTGTACACTACAATCTTGATTGCAGGCGAAGACGTGTAGTTCTTGTTCTGCTTTTTCTCAACCTCGGGTCACGTTCTAGGGCCAAGTTTGAACGAACTGGGATTATAGGTTGAAAAGCAAAGTTCTCCATTTCCAAGTATGAAATCATATTTGGATGCCGATTTGAGAGTTGTGCACTATAGTCTTGATTGTGGGCGAAGACATGTAGTTCTTGGGCCACTTTCTCAACTTCGGGTCACGTTCTAGGCCCAAGTTTTAAAGAAGTGGGATTATGGGTTGAAAAGCAAAGTTCTTTGTTTCCACGTATGAAATAGTATTTGGATAACCATTTGAGATTTGTACACTATAGTCTTGATTGCAGGTGAAGACATGTAGTTCCTAGGCCGCTATATCCCAACTTCGGGTCATCGTCTAGGTCCAAGTTTGAACGAAGTGGGATTATCGGTTGAAATTCAAAGTTCTTCATTTCCACATATGAAATCATATTTGGATACCCATTTGAGAGTTGTACACTGCAGTCTTGAGTGTGGGCGAAGACGTGTAGTTCTTGGGCCGCTTTTTCTCAAATTCAGGTCACGTTCTATAGGCCCAAGTTTGAACGAAGTGGGATTACGGGTTGAAAAGCAAAATTCTTTGTTTCCACATATGAAATCATATTTTCATACCCATTTGAGAGTTGTACAATGCAGTCTTGATTGCAGGTGAAGACGTGTAGTTCTTGGGCCATTTTTTCTAAACTTCGGATCACGTTCTAGGCCCAAGTTTGAACGAAGTGGGAATATGGGATGAAAAGAAAAGTTCTTCGTTTCCACGTATGAAATCATTTTTGGATACCCATTTGAGAGTTGTACACTACAGTCTTGATTTCAGGAGAAGACGTGTACTTCTTGGGCTACTTTTTCCCAACTTCGGGTCACGCTCTAGGCCCAAGTTTGAACGAAGTGGGATTATGGGTTGAAAAGAAAAGTTCTATGTTTCCATGTATGAAATCATATTTGGATACCCATTTGAGAGTTGTGCACTACAGTCTTGATTGTAGGCGAAGACGTACAGTTCTTGGGCTTCTTTTTCTCAACTTCGGGTCACGTTCTAGGCCCAAGTTTGAACGAAGTGGGATTATGGGTTGAAAAGAAAAGTTATTTGTTTCCACGTATGAAATCATATTTGGATACCCATTTAAGAGTTGTACACTACAGTCTTGATTGCAGGTGAAAACATGTAGTTCTTGGGCCGCTTTTTCTCAGCTTTGGGTAACGTTCAAGGCCCAAGTTTGAACAAAGTGGGATTATGTGTTGAAAAGAAAAGTTATTTGTTTCCACGTATGAAATCATATTTGGATACACATGTGATAGTTTTACACTATAGTCTTGATTGCAGATGAAGACGTGTAGTTCTTGGGCTACTTTTTCTAGAATTTGGATCACGTTCTAGGCCCAAGTTTGAACGAAGTGGGATAATGGGTTGCAAAGAAAAGTTATTCGTTCCCACGTATGAAAGCATATATGGACACCCATTTGAGAGTTGTACACTACAATATTCATTGCGGGCGAAGACGTGTAGTTCTTGTTCCTCTTTTTCTAAACTTCAGGTCACGTTCTAGGCCCAAGTTTCAACGAAGTGGGATTATGGGTTGAAAAACAAAGTTCTTTGTTTCCACGTATGAAATCATATTTGGATACCCATTTGAGAGTTGTACACTACAGTCTTGATTGTGGGCGAAGACGTGTAGTTCTTGTTCCATTTTTTCTCAACTTCAGGTCATGCTCTAGGGCCAAGTTTGAACGAAGTGGGATTATGGGTTGAAAATCAATTTTCTTCATTTCCACGTATGAAATCATATTTGGATACCCATTTGAGAGTTGTACACAACAGTCTTGATTTCGGGCGAAGACGTGTAGTTCTTGGGCTGATTTTCTCAACTTCGAGTCACGTTCTAGGCCCAAGTTTGAACAAAGTGGGATTATGGGTTGAAAAGCAAAGTTCTTCATTTCCACATATGAAATCATAATTGGATACCCATTTGAGAGTTGTACACTATAGTCTTGATTGCAAGTGAAGATGTGTATTTCTTAGGCCTCTTTTTCTCAACTTTGGGTCACTTTCTATGTCCAAATTTGAAAAAAGTGGGATTATGGGTTGAAATGCAAAGTTCTTCATTTCAACGAATGAAATCATATTTGGATACCCATTTGAGAGTTGTACACTACAATCTTGAATGCGGCCGAAGACATGTAGTTCTTGGGTGGCTTTTTCTCAACTTCGGGTCATGTTCTAGACCCAAGTTTGAACGAAGTGGGATTATGGGTTGAAAAGCAAAGTTCTTTGTTTCAATGTATGAAATCACATTTGGATACCCATTTTAGAGTTGTACACTACAGTCTTGATTGCAAGCGAAGACGTGTAGTTCTCGGACCTCTTTTTCTAAACTTTGGATCACGTTCTAGGACCAAGTTTGAATGAAGTGGTATTATGGGTTGAAAATAAAAGTTCTTTGTTTCCACATATGAAATCATATTTCGATACCCATTTAAGGATTGTACACTACAGTCTTGATTGCAGATGAAGACGTGTAGTTCTTGGGCCGCTTTTTCTCAACTTCGGGTCACGTTCTAGGCCCAAGTTTGAACGAAGTGGGATTTTGGGTTGAAAAGCATTGTTCTTCGTTTCCACATATGAAATCATATTTGGATACCCATTTGAGAGTTGTACACTACAGTCTTGATTACGGGCGAAGACGTGTAGTTCTTGGGCCGCTTTTTCTCAACATTGGGTCACATTCTAGGCCCATGTTTGAACGATGTAGGGTTATGGTTTGAAAAACAAAGTTCTCTGTTTCCACGTATGAAATCATATTTGGATACCCATTTGAGAGTTGTACACTACAGTCTTGAGTGTGGGCAAAGACGTGTAGTTCTTGGGCCGCGTTTTCTCAACTTTGGGTCACGTTCTAAGGCCCAAGTTTGAACGAAGTGGGATTATGGGTTGAAAAGAAAAGTTCTTCGTTTCCACCTATGAAATCATATTTGGATACCCATTTGAGAGTTGTACACAACAGTTTTGATTGAGGGCAAAGACATGTCGTTATTGGGCCACTTTTTCTCAATATCGGGTCACGGTCTAGGCCCAAGTTTGAACGAGGTGGGGTTATGGCTTGAAAAACAAGGCTCTTCGTTTCCATGTATGAAATCATATTTGGATACCCATTTGAGAGTTTTAAACTACAGGCGTGATTGAGGGCGAAGACGTGTAGTTCTTGGGCCGCTTTTTCTCAACTTCGGGTCACATTCTAGGCCCAAGTTTGAACGAAGTGGGATTATGGGTTGAAAAGAAAAGTTCTTCGTTTCACGTGTGAAATCATATTTGGATACCCATTTGAGAGTTGCACACTACAGTCTTGATTGCGGGTGAAGACATGTAGTTCTTGGGCTGTTTTTTCTCAACTTTGGGTCACATTCTACGCCCAAGTTTAAACGAAGTGGGATTATGGCTTGAAAAGGAAACTTCTTCATTTCGACGTATGAAATCATATTTGGATACCCATTTGAGAGTTGTACACTACAATCTTGATTGTGGGAGAAGATGTATAGTTCTTGGACTGCTTTTTCTCAACTTCGGGTCACGCTCTAGGCCCAAGTTTGAACGAAGTGGGATTATGGGTTGAAAAGAAAAGTTCTATGTTTCCACGTATGAAATCATATTTGGATACCCATTTGAGAGTTGTACACTGCAATCTTGATTGTGGGCGAAGACGTGTAGTTCTTGGGCCGCTTTTTCTCAACTTCAGGTCACGTTCTAGGCCCAAGTTTGAATAAAGTGGCATTAAGGGTTGAAAAGCAAAGTTCTCCATTTCCACGTATGAAATCATATTTGGATACCCATTTGAAGGTTGTACACTACAGTCTTGATTGTGGACGCAGACGTGTTGTTCTTGGGACGCTTTTGCTCAACTTCGGGTCACGTTCTAGGCCCAAGTTGGAACAAAGTGGGATTATGGGTTGAAAAGCAAAGTTCTTCGTTTCCATGTATGAAATCATATTTGGATACTCATTTGAGAGTTGTACACTACAATCTTGATTGTGGACGAAGACGTGTAGTTCTCGAGCAACTTTTTCTCAACTTCGGGTCACGTTCTAGGCCCAAGTTTGAACGAAGTGGGATTATGGGTTGAAAAGCAAAGTTCTTTGTTTCCATGTATGAAATCATATTTGGATACACATTTCAGAGTTGTGCACTACAATCTTGATTGCGGACGAAGACATGTAGTTCTTGGGCCTCTTTTTATCAACTTTGGTTCATGTTCTAGGCCCAAGTTTGAACGAAGTGGGATTATGGGTTGAAAAGAAAAGTTTTATGTTTCCACGTATGAAATCATATTTGGATACCCATTTGAGAGTTTTACACTACAGTCTTGATTGCGGACGAAGATGTGTGGTTCTTGGGCCGCTTTCTCTCAACTTCAGGTCACATCCTAGACTCAAGTTTGAATGAAGTGGTATTATGGGTTGAAAAACAAAGATCTTTGTTTCCACGTATGAAATCATATTTGGATACCCATTTGAGAGTTGTACACTATAGTCTTGTTTGCGGGCAAAGATGTGTAGTTCTTAGGCCTCTTTTTCTAAACAACATGTCACTTTCTAGGCGCAAGTTTGAACAAAGTGGGATTATGGGTTGAAAAGAAAATTTCTCCGTTTCCACATATGAAATCATATTTGGATACCCATTTGAGAGTTGTAAACTACAGTCTTGATTGCGGGCGAAGACGTGTAGTTCTTGGGCCACTTTCTTTGAATTTTGAGTCACGTTATAAGCCCAAGTTTGAATGAAGACAGATTATGGGTTGAAAAGCAAAGTTGTTTGTTTCCATGTATGAAATCATATTTCGATACCCATTTGAGGATTGTACGCTACATTCTTAATTGCAGGCGAAGACGTGTAGTTCTTGGGCTTCTTTTTCTCAACTTCAGGTCATATTCTAGGCCCAAGTTTGAACGAAGTGGGATTTTGGGTTGAAAAGAAATGTTCTTCATTTCCACATATAAAATCACATTTGGATACCCATTTGAGAGTTGTACACTACAGTCTTGACCGCGAGCCAAGACGTGTAGTTCTTGGGCCTCTTTTTCTCAACTTCGGGTCACGTTCTAAGCCCAAGTTTGAATGAAGTAGGATTATGGGTTGAAAAGCAGAGTTTTCCATTTCCATGTATGAAATCATATTTGGATACCCATTTGAGATTTGTACACTACAATTATGATTGCAGGCGAAGACGTGTAGTTCTTGGGCCACTTTTTGTCAACTTCGGGTCACGTTATAGTGCCAAGATTGAACATAGTGGGATTACTGGTTTAAAAGCAAAACTCTTTATTTCCACATATGAAATCTTATTTCGATACCCAATTGAGAATTGTACACTATAGTCGTGATTGTGAGCGAAGACGTGTAGTTCTTGGGCCTCTTTTTCTCAACTTTGGGTCACTTTCTAGGCCCAAGTTTGAATGGAGTGGGTTTATGGGTTGAAAAGAAAAGTTCTTCGTTTCCACATATGAAATCATATTTGGATACCCATTTGAGAGTTGTACACTACAATCTTGATTGTGGGTGAAGATGTGTAGTTCTTGGGCCACTTTTTCTCAACTTCATGACACGTTCTAGGCCCAAGTTGTAACGAAGTGGGATTATGAGTTGAAATGTAATGTTCTTTGTTTCCACAAATGAAATCATATTTCGATACCCATTTGAGAGTTGTACACTATAGTCTTGATTGGGGGCGAACACATGTAGTTCTTGAGCTTCTTTTTCTCAACATCAAGTTACATTCTAGGCCCAATTTTGAACGAAGTGGGATTATGGGTTGAAAAGAAAAGTTCTCTGTTTGCACGTATGAAACCATATTTTGATACCCATTTGAGAGTTGTACACTACAATCTTAATTGCATGCGAAGACCTGTAGTTCTTGGGCCGCTTTTCCTCAACTTCGGGTCACCGTCTAAGTCCAAGTTTGAACGAAGTGCGATTATCGGTAGAAATGCAAAGTTCTGTGTTTCCACGTATGAAATCATATTTTGAAACCCATTTGAGATTTGTACACTACAGTCTAGATTGCGGGCGAAGATGTGTAGTTCTTGGGCCGCTTTTTCTCAACTTCGAGTCACATTATAGTCCCAAGTTTGAACGTAGTGGGATTACAAGTTTAAAAGAGAAACTCTTCATTTCCACATAAGAAATCATATTTGGATACCCATTTGAGAGTTGTACACTACAGTCTTGATTGCGAGCGAAGATGTGTAGTTCTTGGGCCACGTTTCCTCAACTTCGGGTCAATTTCCAGGCCCAAGTTTGAACGGAGTGGGATTATGGGTTCGAAAGAAAAACTCTCTATTTCCACATATGAAATCAAATATGGATACCCATTTGAGAGTTGTACACTATAGTCTTGATTGTAGGTGAAGACGTGTAGTTCTTGGGCCACGTTTTCTCAACCTCGGGTTACGTTCTAAGGCCAAGTTTGAACGAAGTGGGACTATGGGTTGAAAAGCAAAGTTCTTTGTTTCCACCTATGAAATCATATTTGGATACCCAATTGAGAGTTGTACACTACAATTTTGATTAAGGGAGAAGACATGTAGTTCTTGGGCCGTTTTTTCTCAACTTCAGGTCACGGTCTAGGCCCAAGTTTGAACGAGGTGGGGTTATGGTTTTAAAAACAAAGTTCTTCGTTTCCACGTATGAAACCATATTTGGATACCCATTTGAGAGTTGTACACTACAGTCTTGATTACGGGCGAAGATGTGTAGTTCTTGGGCTGCTTTCTCTCAACTTTGTGTCACATTCTAGGCCCAAGTTTGAACGAAGTGGGATTATGGGTTGAAAAGCAAAGTTCTTTGTTTCACGTATGAAATCATATTTGGATATCCATTTTAGAGTTGCACACTACAGTCTTGATTGTGAGCGAAGATGTGTAGTTCTTGGGCCTCTTTTTCTCAACTTCGGGTCACATTCTACGCCCAAGTTTGAACGAAGTCGGATTATGGGTTGAAAAACAAAGTTCTTCATTTCCACCTATGAAATCATATTTGGATACCCATTTGAGAGTTGTACACTACAGTTTTGATTGAGGGCGAAGACGTGTAGTTCTTGGGCCGCTTTTTCCAACTTCGGTTCATGGTCTAGGCACAAGTTTGAATGAGGTGGGTTTATGCTTTCAAAAACAAAGTTCCTTGTTTCCTCGTATGAAATCATATTTGGATACCCATTTGAGAGTTGCACACTACAGTCTTGATTGCGGGTGAAGACATGTAGTTCTTGGGCCATTTTTTCTCAACTTCAGGTCACGTTCTAGGCCCAAGTTTGAACGAAGTGGCATTAAGGGTTGAAAAGCAAAGTTTTCCATTTCCACGTATGAAATCATATTTGGATACCCATTTGAGAGTTGTACACTACAATCTTGATTGTGGACGAAGACATTTTATTCTTGGGCCGCTTTTTCTCAACTTCGGGTCACGTTCCAGGACCAAGTTTGAATGAAGTGGGATTATGGGTTGAAAAGAAAAGTTCTTCGTTTCCACGTATGAAATCATATTTGGATACCCATTTGAGAGTTGTACACCACAATGTTGATTGTGGACGAAGACGTGTAGTTCTTGGGCCGCTTTTCCTCAACTTCGGGTCACGTTCTACGCCCAAGTTTGAACGAAGTGGGATTATGGGTTGAAAAGCAAAGTTCTTTGTTTCCACGTATGATATCATATTTGGATACCCATTTATGAGTTCTACACTATAGACTTGACTGCGGGTGAAGACGTGTAGTTCTTGGGCCACTTTATCTCAACTTTGGGTCACATTCTAGGCCCAAGTTTGAAAGAAGTGGGATTATGGGTTGTAAAGAAAAGTTCTTCATTTTCACGTATGAAATCATATTTGGATGCCCATTTGAGAGTTGTACAATACAGTCTTGACTGCGGGCGAAGACTGTACTTCTTAGGCCTCTTTTTCTCAACTTTGGGTCACATTCTAAGCCCAAGTTTGAACGAAGTGGGATTATGGGTTGAAAAGAAAAGTTCTCTTTTTCTACGTATGAAATCATATTTGGATACCCATTTGAGAGTTTTACACTACAGTCTTGATTGCGAGCGAAGACGTGTAGGTCTTGGGCCACTTTTTCTCAACTTCAGGTCACGTTTTAGGCCCAAGTTTGAACGAAGTGGGATTATAGGTTGAAAAGCAAAGTTCTTTGTTTCCACGTATGAAATCATATTTGGACACCCATTTGAGAGTTGTACACTACAGTCTTGATTTCGGGCTAAGATGTGTAGTTCTTGGGCTGCTTTTTCTCAACTTCGGGCCACGTTCTAGGCCCAAGTTTGAACGAAGTGGGATTATCGTTTGAAAATCAAGGTTCTCCGTTGCCACATATGAAATCATATTTGGATACCCATTTGAGAGTTGTACACTACAGTCTTGATTGTGGACGAAGACGTGTAGTTCTTGGGCTGCTTTTTCTCAACTTCAGGTCACGTTCTAGGCCCAAGTTTGAATGAAGTGGGATTATGGGTTGAAAAGCCAAGGTCTTTGTTTTCATGTATGAAATCATATTTGGATACCCATTTGAGAGTTGTACACTACAGTCTTGATTGTGGGTGAAGAGGTGTCGTTCTTGGGCCGCTTTTGCTCAACTTCGAGTCATGTTCTAGGCCCAAGTTTGAACGAAGTTGGATTATGGGTTGAAAAGAAAAGTTGTTCGTTTCCACGTATGAAATTGTATTTGGATATCATTTCAGAATTGTACACCACAGTCTTGATTGTGAGCGAAGACGTGTAGGTCTTCTGCAGCTTTTTCTCAACTTCAGGTCACGTTCTAGGCCCAAGTTTGAACGAAGTGGGATTATAGGTTGAAAAGAAAAGTTCTTTGTTTACACTCATGAAATCATATTTGGATACCCATTTGAGATTTGTACACTATAGTCTCGATTGCGAACGAACACATGTAGTTATTGGGCTGTTTTTTCTCAACTTCGAGTCACTTTCTAAGCCCAAGTTTGAACGAAGTGGGATTATGGGTTGAAAAGCAAAGTTCTCTATTTTCACGTATCAAATCATATTTGGATACCCATTTGAGAGTTCTACAATATAGTCTTGATTACAGGCGAAGACGTGTAGTTCTTGCTCCTCTTTTTCTCAACTTCGGGTCACATTCTAGGCCCAAGTTTGAACGAAGTGGGATTATAGGTTGAAAAGAAAAGTTCTCTCTTTCCATGTATGAAATCATATTTGGATACCCATTTGAGAGTTATACACTAGAGTCTCGATTGCAAACGAACACATGTAGTTCTTGGGCCGTTTTTTCTCAACTTCAAGTCACGTTCTATGCCCAAGTTTGAATGAAGTGAGATTATGGGTTGAAAAGAAAAGTTGTTTGTTTCCATGTATGAAATCATATTTGGATACCTATTTGAGAGTTGTACACTACAGTCTTGATTGTAGGCAAGGAACTGTAGTTCTTGGACCACTTTTTCTCAACTTCGGGTCGTGTTCTATGCCCAAGTTTGAACAAAGTAGGATTATGGGTAGAAAAGAAAAGTGCTCTATTTCCACGTATGAAATCATATTTGGATACCCATTTGAGAGTGGTACAGTACAGTCTTCATTGAGGGCGAAGCCATGTAGTTCTTGGGCCGTTTTTTCTCAACTTCAGGTCATGTTCTAGGTCCGAGTTTGAACGAAGTGGGATTATGGGTTGAAAAGCAAAGTTCTTTGTTTCCACATATGAAATCACACCCATTTGAGAGTTGTACACTACAATCTTGATTGCGGGCGAAGACGTGTAGTTCTTGGGCTGTTTTTTCTCAACTTCGGGTCACATTCTATGCCCAAGTTTGAACGAAATGGGATTATGGGTTGAAAAGCAAACTTCTTCGTTTCCACGTATAAAATCATATTTGGATACCCATTTCAGAGTTGTACACTACAGTCTTGATTGCGGGCAAAGATGTGTACTTCTTGGACCGCTTTTTCTCAAATTCGGGTCACGTTATAGGCCCAAGTTTAAACGAAATAGGATTATGGGTTGAAAAGAAAAGTTCTTTGTTTCCACGGATGAAATCATATTTGGATACCCATTTGAGAGTTGTACACTACAGTCTTGATTGCGGGCGAAGACGTGTAGTTCTTGGGCCACTTTTTCTCAACTTCGGGTCACGTTCTATGCCCAAGTTTGAAAGAAGTGGGATTATGGGTTGAAATGCAAAGTTCTTTATTTCCACGTATCAAAACATATTTGGATACCCATTTGAGAGTTGTACACTACAGTCTTGAGTGCAAGCGAAGACGTGTAATTCTTGGGCCGATTTTTCTCAACTACGGGTCACGTTCTTTGCCCAAGTTTGAAAGAAGTGGGATTATTGGTTGAAAAGAAAAGTTATATGTTTCCACGTATGAAATCATATTTGGATACCCATTTAAGAGTTGTACACTACAGTCTTGATTGCGGGCGAAGATATGTAGTGCTTGGGCTGCGTTTTCTCAACTTCGGGTCACGTTCTAGGCCCAAGTTTGAACGAAGTGGAATTATGGGTTGAAAAGCAAAGTTCTTCATTTCCACATATGAAATCATATTGGATACCCATTTGAGAGTTGTACACTACAGTCTTGATTGTGGGCGAAGACGTCTAGTTCTTGGGCTACTTTTTCTCAACTTTTTGTCACGTTCTAGGCCCAAGTTTGAATGAAGTGGAATTATGGATTGAAAAGCAAAGTTCTACTTTCCCATGTATGAAATCATATTTGGATATCTATTTGAGTGTTGTACACTACAGTGTTCATTGTCGGCGAAGACTTGTAGTTCTTGTTCTGTTTTTTCTCAACTTCGGGTCACGTTCTAGGCCCAAGTTTGAACGAAGTGGGATTATGGGTTGAAATCCAAAGTTCTCTGTTTCCACGAACGAAATCATATTTGGATACCCATTTGAGAGTTGTACACTACAGTCTTGATTGTGAGCGAAGACATGTAGTTCTTGTTCCACTTTTTCTCAACTTCGGGTCATGTTCTAGGGCCAAGTTTGAACGAAGTGGGATTATGGGATGAAAATGAAAGTTATCCGTTTCCACGTATGAAATCATATTTGGATACCCATTTGAGAGTTGTACACTACAGTCTTGATTTCGGGCCAAGACGTGTAGTTCTTGGGCTGCTTTTTCTCAACTTCGGGTCACGATCAAGGCCAAATGTTGAACGAAGTGGGATTATGGGTTGAAAAGCAAAGTTCTTTGTTTCCACATATGAAATCATATTTGGATACCCATTTGAGAGTTGTACACTACAGTCTTGATTGCAGGCAAAGACATGTAGTTTTTGGGCCGCATTTTCTCAACTTCAAGTCACGTTCTAGGTCTAAGTTTGAACGAAGTGGGATTATGGGTTGAAATGCAAAGTTTTTCGTTTCCACGTATGAAATTATATTTGGAAACCAATTTGAGAGTTGTACACTACAGTCTTGAGTGTGGGTGAAGACGTGTAGTTCTTGGGCCGTTTTTTCTCAACTTTGGGTCATGTTCTAGACCCAAGTTTGAACGGAGTCGGATTATCGGTTGAAAAGCAAAGTTCTCCATTTCTACGTTTGAAATCATATTTGGATACCCATTTGAGAATTGTACACTACAGTTTTGATTGTAGGCGAAGACATGTAGTTCTTGGGCCTCTTTCTCTCAATGTCGGATCACGTCCCAGTCCCAAGTGTGAGCGAAGTGGAATTATGGGTTGAAAATAAAAGGTTTCTCTTTCCACGTATGAAATCATATTTGGATACCCATTTGAGAGTTGTACACTACAGTCTTGATTGCGGGCGAGAACGTGTAGTTCTTGGACCGCTTTTTTCTCAACTTCAGGTCACATTCTAAGCCCAAGTTTGAACAAAGTGACATTATGGTTTGAAAAGCAAAGTTGTCCACTTCCACATATGAAATCATATTTGGATACCCATTTGAGAGTTCTACACTACAATCTTGACTGCGGGTGAAGACGTGTAGTTCTTGGGCTGCTTTTTCTCAACTTTGGGTCACGTTCTAAGCCCAAGTTTGAACGAAGTGGGATTATGGGTTGAAAAGCAAAGTTCTTTGTTTTCACGTATGAAATCATATTTGGATACCCATTTGAGAGTTGTACACTATAGTCTTGATTGCGGGCAAAGACGTATAGTTCTTGGACCACTTTTTCTCAACTTCGGGTCACGTTCTAGGCCCAAGTTTGAACGAAGTGGGATTATGGGTTGAAAAGCAAAGTTCTTTGTTTCCACGTATGAAATCATATTTGGATACCCATTTGAGATTTTTACACTACAGTCTTGATTGCGAGTGAAGACGTGTACATCTTGGGCCGCTTTTTCTCAACTTCAGGTCATGTTCTAGGCCCAAGTTTGAACGAAGTGGCATTATGGGTTGAAAAGCAAAGTTCAACATTTCCATGTATGAAATCATATTTGGATACACATTTGAGAGTTGTACACTACAGTCTTGATTGTGGATGAAGACGTGTAGTTCTTGGGTCGCATTTTCTCAACTTCGGGTCACGTTCTAGGCCGAAGTTTGAACGAAGTGGGATTATGGGTTGAAAATAAAAGTTCTTCGTTTCCACGTATGAAATCATATTTGGTTACCCATTTGAGAGGTGTACACTATAGTCTTGATTGTGGATGAAGACGTGTAGTTCTTGGGCCTCTTTTCCTCAACTTTGGGTCACGTTCTAGGCCCAAGTTTGAACGAAGTGGGATTATGGGTTGAAAAGCAAAGTTCTTTGTTTCCATGTATGATATCATATTTGGATACCTATTTCTAAGTTCTACACTACAGACTTGATTGGGGGTGAAGACGTGTAGTTCTTGGGCCGCTTTTTCTCAACTTTGGGTCATGTTCTAGGCCCAAGTTTGAAAGAAGTGGGATTATGGGTTGTAAAGAAAATTTCTTCATTTTCACATATGAAATCATATTTGGATACCCATTTGAGAGTTGTACACTACAGTCTTGACTGTGGGCGAAGACTGTACTTCTTAGTTCTCTTTTTCTCAACTTTGGGTCACGTTCTATGCCAGAGTTTGAACGAGGTGGGATTATGTGTTGAAAAGCAAAGTTTTTTCGTTTCCACGTATGATATCATATTTGGATACCCATTTGAGAGTTGTACACTACAGTCTTGATTGCGGGCGAAGATGTGTAGTTCTTGTGCAACTTTTTCTCAACTTTGGGTCACGTTCTAAGCCCAAGTTTGAATGAAGTGGGATTGTGGGTTGAAAACAAAAGTTATGTGTTTCCACATATAAAATCATATTTGGATACCCATTTGAGAGTTTTACAGTACAGTCTTGATTGCGAACGAAGACGTGTAGGTCTTGGGCCGCTTTTTCTCAACTTCAGGTCACGTTCTAGGCCCAAGTTTGAACGAAATGGGATTATAGGTCGAAAATAAAAGTTCTTTGTTTCCACGTATGAAATCATATTTGGATACCCATTTGAGAGTTGTAAACTACAGTCTCGATTGCAAACGAACACATGTAGTTCTTGTGCCGTTTTTTCTAAACTTCGGGTCACTTTCTGGGCCCAAGTTTGAACGAACTGGGATTATGGGTTAAAAAGAAAAGTTCTTTGTTTTCACGTATGAAATCATATTTGGATACCCATTTGAGAGTTCTACAATACAGACTTGATTGCATGTAAAACGTGTAGTTCTTGGTCCGCTTTTTCTCTACTTCGGGTCACGTTCTAGGCCCAAGTTTAAACGAAGTGAGATTATAGGTTCAAAAGAAAAGTTCTTTGTTTCCACGTATGATATCATATTTGGATACCCATCTGAGAGTTGTTCCTCTTTTTCTCAACCTCGGGTCACGTTCTAGGCCCAAGTTTGAACGAAGTGGGATTATGGGTTGAAAAGCAAATTTCTTTGTTTCCACGAATGAAATCATGTTTGGATACCCATTTGAGAGTTGTACACTACAGTCTTGATTTTGGGCCAAGACGTGTAGTTCTTGGGCCGCTTTTTCTCAAGTTTGGGTCACGTTCAAGGCCCAAGTTTGAATGAAGTGGGATTATGGGTTGAAAATCAAGGTTTTATGTTTCCACATATGAAATCATATTTGGATACCCATTTGAGAGTTGTACACTACAGTCTTGATTGCAGGCAAAGACATGTAGTTCTTGGGCTGTTTTTTCTCAACTTCGGGTCACATTCTAGGTCCAACTTTGAACGAAGTGGGATTATGGGTTGAAATGAAAAGTTCTTCATTTCCACGTATGAAATCATATTGTGAAAAACATTTGAGAGTTGTACACTACAGTCTTGAGTGCGGGTGAAGACGTGTAGTTCTTGGGCAGCTTGTTGTCAACTTCGGGTGACATTCTAGACCCAAGTTTGAACGAAGTCGGATTATGGGTTGAAAAGAAAAGTTCTATGTTTCCATGTATGAAATCATATTTGGATACCTATTTCAGAATTGTACACTGCGTTCTTGATTGCAGACGAAGACGTGTAGTTCTTGGGCCTCTTTTTCTCAATGTCGGATCACATTCTAGGCCCAAGTTTCAACGAAGTGGGATTATGGGTTGAAAAGAGAAGTTCTCTCTTTCCACGTATGAAATCATATTTGGATACCCATTTGATATTTTTACACTACAGTCTTCATTGCAAGCGAAGACGTGTAGGTCTTGGGCCACTTTTTCTCAACTTCAGGTCACATTCTAGGCCCAAGTTTGAACGAAGTGGCATTATGGGTTGAAAAGAAAAGTTCTCCATTTCCACGTATGAAATCATATTTGGATACCCATTTGAGAGTTGTACACTACAGTCTTGATTGTGGATGAAGACGTGTAGTTGTTGGGCTGCATTTTCTCAACTTCGGGTCACGTTCTAGGCCTAAGTTTGAACGAAGTGGGATTATGGGTTGAAAAGAAAATTTCTTTGTCTCCACATATGAAAACATATTTGGATACCCATTTGAGAGTTGTACACTATAGTCTTGATTATGGACGAGGATGTCTAGTTCTTGGGCCGCTTTTTCTCAACTTTGGGTCACGTTCTAGGCCCAAGTTTGAACGAAGTGGTATTATGGGTTGAAAAACAAAGTTCTTTGTTTCCACGTATGAAATCATATTTGGATACCCATTTGAGAGTTGTACACTACAATCTTGATTGCGGGTGAATGTTGAAATAATGTAACTGCGAAGAGCATTCTTATTATTATTTTATTCATTGGATTAAATCCCCATTCTGGATTAATCATGTCATTATTATTATTATTGTTATTAGATTAATCCCCATTGTGGATTAATCATGTCGATAATTGTATAAGGACCAAATCCACTTTTGTGGATTGGTCATCGGACAATTACAAAGGGCAGAATAAGAAGTCGACTCCAGCAGTTATTATGGAAGACCCATAATTAATTAAAGGTGGGTTTACCCACCCAGAGTGAGAGGTCGGCCCTACCAGTTGTGACCTTTCACATGTGTCAGTCTTGTATAAATAAGAGGCTAGCGCCTCACTTCAAACACACAACTCACTTGCTCATTTCTCTTATGAGGCAAGCTACAATTACCAGAGAGAGGAGAAGAAGAGTGGCGCATCTCTTGGGGAGGGCTTTCTGTATTGGTTTGAGTTATCTCTTGAACATTGTATAAGCTATTTATGGTAAGGAAGTTTTTGCTAGGTTTTATTCCCCTAGAGGGTTTCCCAGGATAAATGTTGTGTCTCTTGTGAATGTGTATTTCTCAATGATCTTGTTCTTATGATGCTCTTATCTATTGAAATGAAAAGAACTATAAAAATGGCATAAACATTAACATTAACATGGTATCTCTTTTCAGCCCCTTAACCTCTTAGAAAGTTGCACCCTCCCCCCAGGATCAATTTGTTACCTAGAGCACACCTTTCCAGTGGTTGTATCTTCTGAAAAGTGAAACCCTAGTTTCACAAAAGTACCAGAAGTATCAGAAAACCAGTACCAAAAGTACCAGAAGTACCAGAGTACCAAAAGTACCAGAAGCACCAATCCATAAATCCGCAGATCTGATTTGATGGGGTAAAATTGGATTTTCTCAGATCTGAGGACACCAGGCTACTCGCCTCAGCCAAGCGCACCTCCTGGTAAAGTCAAAATTTGATTTTGAGCATTTTCAATTTTTGGTTATTTTTGTTGTCGCGAGTACAAGATGTCTCCAAGCACAAAGCTTGTTGAGAAACT
>SNQJ01S0065479.1:40449-63987 GCA_010110895.2 Picea sitchensis | reverse complement strand
TTATGAGAGCATTTCCCTTGAAGAGCAGTTAATGGCCATGAAGAAGGAGAAAGACCAGCTTCTTCGAAAGTTGCATGAGATGGAGATTAAACTCCATGAGGCAAAGGAAACCCTTACCAAGTACATGCATGAACATAAGGTATGCAATGTTAGTTTATCTTCTAATTCCTCTCAAGATGAATGTTTTGGTGGTTTTGAAAATCACACTAGAGGAATAGGGTCCAAGTTATTGTTAAAAATGGGCTATGAAGGTAAAGGGTTAGGCAAGCATGCACAAGGCATTGTTGAGCCTATTGTTCTTGAAGAGAGACCCAAGTATTGTGGTCTTGGATATGAACGAAGAGGTGGAGCAAATTCCAAAGTTGAGGAGACAAGGGAAAAAGTTCCAAGAACAAATTTTGTTTCGAGTTCACCTCCTCAAGAAGGCTTTAAAGGTGAAAGTTCAAGAACTTTTGTTGAAAGTTCAATCCCTTCAGCATGCAAGGCTTGTGTTCAAATTGAATGCGAATGTGTGAAACGAAAGAGTTGTGACAGTGTTGAGGATAAGAACACTGTTGATGGTCTTCAAAGGAGAGCTTGTAACTCTTCAGATTCACCTCCTCAAAGAGGCGATAAAGGTGAATGTTCAAGGTATAATTTTTCTTATCATTCAGTTGCTTTTGATTATGTTAAGCATAATAACTTTGTATGTAAAAATGGAAGAAAGAATCCATGTACGTATTGTGGTTTATATAACCATCATGTTTCAAAATGTTGGAAAAGATTGACCGCTTTCAGGAAAATTTCTAAGCAAAGACAACGTGGAAAGAGGATGCAAAAGATTTGCACTCATTGTCAAAAGCGGGGTCATCTCATTGACCAATGTTGGACATTGCATCCAACCACTCATCCACAACACAAGAAGCAGTTGGATAAAGAGATTGGCTAGAATGGAAGAGGAGATTCCATCATCGATGTGAGTCCAAATGATTCACAAGAGGACGATGTTCAGCAGAAAAAGTCACCGTTGAGTTGGCTTGGTAAGAAATGGTTGGATTTCTTGAGCAAGTAAAGCTTGCATTTTCTGTTGTAAATGCACTTTTCAGCGTTATGTGTGCATTTATGGGAAACATGATAAGTTGCAGCAGTTTATCACAACTTGCATGATGCAAGTTGCATGTGAACGCAATTCATTTTGAAGGTATTTTTGTTGTTGCATAAATTCACCAGGAGGATGTAAAAGATGGATATGATGTTCACTTTTTGCAGCCATTGGAGAGTTAAAGAGTCATGCACATGCATTTGTTTTGTGTATGTGTAAGCAGTGAGCCTGGTGATGGTTCATCATGAATGACTCATGATTGTAACATAATTGTGTATCATGTTTTTCGACTTGTGTTTAGTCGATGGTGTTTGTTGGCTTGTAAGTTGATTTTGAGTACACAAAGATGCAGGAAAATGCCATGTACTTTGATGAAGTACAATATGCGACAGTTTGTTTGAAGAGAAAAATACTTTGTTGGCATCATTTTTTAGTCTTGTATAATTTATTTTCAAGATTGATGGTTTTCTTGGCTTGTGACAAGATGTCACAGGAAAGTTTTTTGCATCCATTGGAGAGTGGATTGTGTTGACGCCAAAGAGTTCAAAAGAGGGACTTGATTCTCAGTGGGAAGGTTGGCAGTCTTCCAAACACAGAGAGAACAATGGGTCAACAACAACCAAAGAGCAGTGGTTGAAGGACATAGCCAGTTGCAGTGCAAGGCATGTCAAAGTATACAGGTGATTGTCGAAAAGACTTTTCAAGTAAAATCAGTTGATAGAACTTGAAAGAAGAAGAGTATTGAAGCTCAGACAGATGATCATAAGATTTTGTGGGTCCGAAATCCTTTCAGTGGGAAGGCGTGATCAAAATCTGGACCAGGGGGCAAATTTTAGCCCAAAAATCAACATTCTCGGAATTGCCTCAAAACGAACATGAGTGTAGCCGTCGTCGTCACGAACCCAACACAACTCATTTCGTCTCAAACGGACGTCGGGAACGAGATATATTGCAATCTGTTCATAAAGTCAAACAAGCAAAAAAAATGATGCTGACTGTACAGTCCGTACAGGCTAACGTGGCAGAGCCGTGCGACCGTACATGTGGTGACGTGGCAGATTTTGGTTGGCAGGCGTTGGATGAATCCTGTGTCGACACGTGGTAGTTTTTTTGGTAAATGATTGGGTTCCACGTGGCCCAATCATGGGCTGCCACGTGGCACCCCTTTATTGGCTTATGGTTTTTTGTTCAAAATTTTATGGAGTCCGTGGGATTCGAACCCCGGACTTCCCACACCAGTCAAAGCTTTATTAAAGTCCGTTGTGCCAACGGGTCACACATTGATCCTTGTTAGCTATATGTCTTTTAAACTATTTGAATTGATATAACTTTTGGTTTGGCGGGGGGTCGGGCCGGGGCTTAGCCCCGACCCGAGGTTCTATTATGTTATACATACGACCATATCCTTTGTTAAAAGGCGTGCGAGGTTTTTTAAAAGTGTAGCCCGTGGTTGCCTACATTTACCATATGACCAATATGTATATACACGGTGCACACACATTTGGTTTTGGTTTGAACGGTTGTAACCAATAGTTGGTTGGACACTTGTCATTTCACCATTGGCTTGAAACCTAGCCCCTTTTTGTGTTAGCCCGTGGTTTCGGGTGGTTGCACATGTGCCCGTGGTTTTGGCAGTTAGGGGCTGGCGTGCCCATAATTGTTCAACAGTTTGCACCATTGACGCGGTTGCGCCCGGTGCCAGGTTTTTGCGCTTAAATAAGTGTGTGTTCTGGGTTCAAGCACATAGAGGTGCGTTTTGGCGAACCAGAGCCAACAAGCTTGAAGGAAGAGAATGGTAGGAGGCCTATCTTTCTCATTTTTTGGCCGATTGAGGTGCCGTAAAAGCTCAGCTAGGGGTTTTTGGACATCCTGAATCCATTGGCATGATTATCAAGGCCATTTGAAGTTTTATTTTGTAGGTTTTTAGCCATTGAAGTTTCAGCAAGCTCCAGGGAGCTTGAAGCCCTCATTGATCGAGGACATGTTTTGGTGAGCCTATGTTTGTTTTCTGTGATTGAATAATCATTTTTGGCTAATTGTTATGCTCTGAACACATTGGGACAGGTTTCAAAGGATTTTGAGGAATTTTGCAGGTGTTTTTTCCAAAGAGAAGCTCAATGAAGCTTATGGCCACATGTAGAAGAGGTCATGCCCGGATGAGCCATGATCCGTTTTCAGAGTTTTATTAGTCATTTTTGGGGTTTTTATGTGTTCTGATCCCAATGGTACAGTATGTTTTTCCATTGGAGTTGAGCAGAAACTTGTAAAAGAACTTTTGACAAATTAATCCTAGAGAGCCAAGTCCATTAATGGAGGTTCAAGGAGATGTAGCCCGGAGGGGGGTGAACTCCTTTATCATGTTGTGATTGTTCTGAGTTTGATGGCTAATTTTATGCAAGTTATATTGCTGTGTATTTATTTAAAGCACATATATAACCATTTAAAAGAACATTTCCTCACACATGAACATTTAAAAGAAGAAGCATGAACTTAACACATAATTTGTCTTGCATATTTTAACACATGGAGCAAGGTCCTGTAAAGTTTATTTTAATGAAGTAAAGGGTGCTTGCATAGCATAACAAGTCAGCCTTCTATTTTCATATCACAAATATTATTTTATACGTGGGAACGAAGAACTTTTCTTTTCAATCCATAATTCCACTTCGTTCAAACCTGGGCCTAGAACGTGACCCAAAGTTGAGAAAAAGTGGCTTAAGAACTACACGTCTTCGCCCACAATCAAGACTATATTGTACAACTCTCAAATGGGTATCCAAATGTGATTTTGTACGTGGAAACAAAGAACTTTGCTTTTCAACCCATAATCCCACTACCTTCAAACTTGGGCCTAGAACGTGACCCGAAGTTGAGAAAAAACAGCTCAAGAAGTACACGTCTTCGCCCAAAATCAAGGATGTAGTGTACAACTCTCAAATGGGTATCCAAATATGATTTCATACTTGGAAACGAAGAACTTTTATTTTCAACCCATAATCCCACTTCGTTCAAACTTGGGCCTAGGACGTGATCCAAAGTTGAGAAAAAGCGGCCCAAGAACTACACGTCTTCGCCTGCAATCAAGACTGTAGTGTATAACTCTCAAATGGGTATCAAAATATGATTTCATACGTGGAAACGAAGAACTTTGCTTTTCAACCCATTATCCCACTTCATTCAAACTTGGGCCTTGGACGTGATCCGAAGTTGAGAAAAAACGACCAAAGAACTACACGTCTTCGCCTGCAATCAAGCTTGTAGTGTATAAGTCTCAAATGGGTATCAAAATATGATTTCATACGTGGAAATGGAGAAATTTGTTTTTCAACCCATAATCCGACTTCGTTCAAACTTGGGCCTAGAACGTTACCCGAAGTTGAGAAAAAATGACCCAAGAACTAAAACACGGCTTCACCCGCAATGAAGACTGTAGTGTACAACTCTCAAATGGGTATCCAAATATGATTTCATATGTGGAAACAAAGAACTTTGGTTTTCAACCCATAATCCCACTTCGTTCAAACTTGGTCCTAGAATGTGACCCGGAGTTGAGAAAAAGTGGCCCAAGAACTACACGTCTTCGCCCGCAATCAAGACTGCAGTGTACAGCTCTCAAATGGGTCTCCAAATATGATTTCATACATGGAAATGGAGAACTTTGTTTTTCAATCCATAATCCCACTTCATTCAAATTTGGGCGTGGGAGGTGACGCGAAGTTGAGAAAAAACGACGCAAGAATTACACGTCTTTGCCGCAATCAAGACTATAGTGTACAACTCTCAAATCAATATCCAAATATGATATCATACATGGAAACTAATAACTTTGATTTTCAACCCATAATCCCACTTCCTTCAAACTTGGGCCTACAACCTGAACTGAAGTTGAGAAAAAGTGGCCCAAGAACTACCCGTCTTCGCTCACAATCAAGACTGTAGTGTACAACTCTCAAACGGGTATCCAAATATGATTTCATACGAGGAAATAGAGAACTTTTCTTTTCAACCCATAATCCCACTTCGTTCAAACTTGGGCCTAGAACGTGAACCAAAGTTGAGAAAAAATGGCCTAAGAACTACACGTTTTTGCCCGCAATCAAGACTGGAGTGTACAAATCTCAAATGGGAATCCAAATATGATTTCATACGTGGAAACGAAGAACTTTGCTTTTCAACCCATAATCCCACTTCGTTCAAACTTGGGCCTAGAACGTGCCCTGGAGTTGAGAAAAAGTGGCCCAAGAACTACAAGTCTTCGTCCAAAATCAAGACTGTAGTGTACAACACTCAAATGGGTATCCAAATATGATTTCATACATGGAAATGAAGAACTTTGTTTTTCAACCCATAATCCCACTTCATTTAAACTTTTGCCTAGAGCGTGACCCGAAGGTTAGAAAAAATGGCCCAAGAACTACACGTCTTCGTCCACAATGAAGACTGTAGTGTACAACTCTCAAATGGGTATCCAAATATGATTTCATACATGGAAATCGAGAACTTTACTTTTCAACTCATAATCCCACTTCATTCAAACTTGAGCCCAGAACATGACCTGAAGCTGAGAAAAAGCGGCCCAAGAACTACACGTCTTCATCCGCAATCAAGACTGTAGTGTAAAACTCTCAAATGGGTATCCAAATATGATTTCATATGTGGAAACGAAGAACTTTTCTTTTCAACCCATAATCCCAGTTCGTTCAAATTAGGGCCTAGAACGTTACCCGAAGTTGAGAAAAAACGGCTCAAGAACTACACATCTTTACCCGCAATCAAGACTGTAGTGTACAACTCTCAAATGGGTATCAAAATATGATTTCATAGGTGGAAATGAAGAAGTTTTCTTTTCAACCCATAATCCCACTTCTTTAAAACTTGGGGGTAGAATGTGACCTGAAGTTGAGAAAAAACAGCCCAAGAACTACCCAAATATGATTTCATATGTGGAAATGGAGAACCTTGCTTTTCAACCCATAATGCCACTTCGTTCAAACTTGGGCCTAGAACATGACTTGTAGTTGAGAAAAAGTGGCCCAAGACCTACACGTCTTCGTTCGCAATCAAGACTGTAGTGTAAAAATCTTAAATGGGTATCCAAATATGATTTCATACATGGAAACATAGAACTTTGCTTTTCAACCCATAATCCCACTTCGTTCAAACTTGGGCCTAGAATGTGACCTTAAGTTGAGAAAAAGTGGCCCAAGAACTACACGTCTTCGCCCGCAATCAAGATAGTATTGTACAACTCTCAAATGGGTATCCAAATATGATTTCATACGTGGAAACAAAGAACTTTGTTTTTCAAACTATAACCCCACCTTGTTCAAACTTGGGCCTAGGCAATGAACCGAAGTTTGCAAAAGCGGCCCAAGAACTACACGTCTTCGCCCACAATCAAGACTGTAGTGTACAACTCTCAAATGGGTATCCAAATATGATTTCATAGGTGGAAACGAAGAACTTTGCTTTTCAACCCATAATCCTACTTCGTTCAAACTTGGGCCTAGAATGTGAACTGAAGTTGAGAAAAAACGGCCCAAGAAGTACACATCTTTGCCCGCAATCAAGACTATAGTGTACAACTCTGAAATGGATATCCAAATATGATTTTATACGTGGAAACGAAGAAGTTTTCTTTTCAACCCATAATACCACTTCGTTCTAACTTGGGCATAAAATGTGACCCAAAGTTGAGAAAAAACAACCCAAGAACTACACGTCTTCGCCCACAATCAAGACTGTAGTGTACAACTCTCAAATGGGTATCCAAATATGATTTGATACGTGGAAACGAAGAACTTTGCTTTTCAACCCATAATCTCACTTAGTTCAAACTTGGACCTAGGACGTGACCCGAAGTTGAGAAAAAGTGGCCCAAGAACTACACGTCTTTGCCCGCAATCAAGACTGTAGTATACAACTGTCAAATGGGTATCCAAATATGATTTCATACGTGGAAATGAAGAACTATGTTTTTCAACCCATAACCCCAGGTCGTTCAAACTTGGGCCTAGACCGTGACCCGAAGTTGAGACAAAACGGCCCAAGAACTACACGTCTTCACCCTCAATCAAGACTGTAATGTACAACTCTCAAATGGGTATCCAAATATGATTTCATACGTCGAAATAGAGCACTTTGCTTTTCTACCCATAATCCTACTTCGTTCAAACTTGGGCCTAGAACTTGACCCGAAGTTGAGAAAAAGAAGCCCAAGAACTATACTTCCTCGCCCACAATCAAGACTGTAGTGTACAACTCTCAAATGGGTATCCAAATATGATTTCATACGTGGAAAAGAAGAACTTTTCTTTTCAACCCATAATCCCACTTCGTTCAAACTTGGGCATAGATCGTGATCCGAAGTTGAGAAAAAATGGCCCAAGTACTACACGTCTTCGCCCGCAACCAAGACTGTAGTGTACAACTCTTGAATGGGTATACAAATATGATTTCATACGTGGAAACAAAGAACTTTGCTTTTCAACCCATAATCCCACTACGTTCAAACGTGGGCCTAGAAAATGACCCGAAGTTGAGAAAAAACGGCCCAAGAACTACATGTGTTCGTTCACAATCGATACTGTAGTGTACAAATCTCAAATGGGTATCCAAATATGATTTCATACGTTAAAATAGAGAACTTTGTTTTTCAACCTATAATCCCACTTTGTTCAAACTTGCGCCCAGAACGTGACCCAAAGTTGAGAAAAAGCAGACCAAGAACTACACGTCTTCGCCTGCAATCAAGACTGTATTGTAGAACTCTCAAATGGGTATCCAAATATGATTTCATACGTGAAAACAAGGAACTTTGGTTTTCAACCCATAATCCCACTTCGTTCAAACTTGGGCCTAGAAAGTGACCCGAAGTTGAGAAAACACGGCCCAAGAACTACATGTGTTCGTTCGAAATCGAGACTGTAGTTTACAACTCTCAAATGGGTATCCAAATATGATTTCATACGTGGAAACAAAGAACTTTGCTTTTCAACCTATAATCCCACTTTGTTTAAACTTGGGCCTAGAACGTGACCCGAAGTTTAGAAAAAGTGGCCCAAGACCTACACGTCTTCGCTCGCAATCAAGACTGTAGTGTACAACTCTCAAATGGTATCCAATTATGATTTCATCTGTGGAAATGAATAACTTTGCTTTTCAACCCATAATCCAACTTCGTTCAAACTTGGGCCTAGAACATGACTCGAAGTTGAGCAAAAGAGGCCCAAGAACTAGACGTATTCGCCAACAATCAAGACTGTAGTGTACAACTCTCAAATGAGTATCCAAATATGATTTCATACGTGGAAACGAAGAACTTGGGTTTTCAACCCATAATCCAACTTCATTCAAACTTGGGCTTAGAACGTGACCCGAACTTGAGAAAAAGCGGCCCAAGAACTACATGTCTTCGTCCACAATCAAGACTGTAGTGTACAACTGTCAAATGGGTATCCAAATATGATTTCATACATGGAAATGAAGAACTTTGCTTTTCAACCCATAATCCAACTTCGTTGAAACTTAGGACTAGAACGTGACCCGAAGTTGAGAAAAAGCCGCCCAAGAACTACACTTCTACGCTCGCAATCAAGACTGAAATGTACAACTCTCAAATGGGTAGCCAAATATTATTTCATACGTGGAAACAAAGAACCTTGTTTTTCAACCCATAATCTCACTTCGTTCAAACTTGGGACTAAAACGTGACCCGAAGTTGAGAAAAAGCGGCCCAAGAAATACATGTCTTCGCCCGCAATCAAGACTGTAGTGTACAACTCTCAAATGGGTATCCAAATGTGATTTCATCAGTGGAAACGAAAAACTTTTCTTTTCAACCCATAATCTCACTTCGTTCAAACTTGGGCCTAGAATGTGACTCGAAGTTGAGAAAAAGCGGCAGAAGAACTAAACGTCTTCGCCCGCAATCAAGACTGTAGTGTACAACTCTCAAATGGGTATCCAAATATGATATCATACATGGAAACGAAAAACTTTTCTTTTCAACCCATAATACCACCTCGTTCAAACTTGGGCATAGAACGTGACCCGAAGTTGAGAAAAAGAGGCCCAAGAAGTACAATCTTTGCCCGCAGTCAAGATTGTAGTGTACAACTCTCAAATGGGTATCCAAATATGATTTCATACGTGGAAACAAAGAACTTTTCTTTCCAACCCATAATCCCACTTCGTTCAAACTTGAGCCTAGAACGTGACCCTTAGTTGAGAAAAAACGGCCCAAGAAATACACATCTTCTCCCACAATCAAGAATGTAGTGTTCAACTCTCAAATGGGTATCCAAATATTATTTCATAGCTGGAAACAAAGAACTTTGCTTTTTAACCCATAAACCCACTTCGTTCAAACTTGGGCCTAGAACGTGACCCAAAGTTGAGAAAAAGTGGCCCAAGAACTACACGTCTTCGCCCGTAATCAAGAATGTTGTGTAGAACTCTCAAATGGGTATCCAAATAAGATTTCATACGTGGAAACAGAGAAATTTTGCTTTTCAACCCATAATCCCACTTCGTTCAAACTTGGGCCTAAAACATGACCCGAACTTGAAAAAAAGTAGCCCAAGAACTACACTTCTTCTCTTGCAATCAAGACTGAAGTGTACAACTCTCAAATGGGTAGCCAAAAATTATTTCATACGTGGAAATAGAGAACTTTGCTTTTCAACCCATAATCCCATTTCGTTCAAAATTGGGCCTAGAACGTGACCCGAAGTTGAGAAAAAGCGGTCCAAGAACTACATGTCTTCGCCCACAATCAAGACTGTAATGCACAACTCTCAAATGGGTATCCAAATGTGATTTCATATGTGGAAACAAAGAACTTTTCTTTTCAACCTATAATCCCACTTCGTTGAAACTTGGGCCTAGAACGTGACCCAAAGTTGAGAAAAAGTGCACAAGAACTACACGTCTTCGCCCCCAATCAAGACTGTAGTGTACAACTCTCAAATGGGTATCCAAATATGATATCATACGTAAAAATGAAGAGTTTTTCTTTTCAACCCATAATCCCACCTCGTTCAAACTTGGGCATAGAACGTGACCCGAAGTTGAGAAAAAGAGGCCCAAGAAGTATAGTCTTCGCCCCCAGTCAAGACTGTAGTGTACAACTCTCAAATGGGTATCCAAATATGATTTTGTACATGAAAACGAAGAACTTTTCTTTTCAACCCATAATCCCACTTCGTTCAAACTTGGGCCTAGAACGTGACCCAAAGTTGAGAAAAAGCGGCCCAAGAACTACACTTCTTTGCCCGCAGTCAAGTTTGTAGTGAAGAACTCTCAAATGGGTATACAAATATGATTTCATATGTGGAAACAAAGAACTTTGCTTTTCAACCCATAATCTCACTTCGTTCAAACTTGGGCCTAGAAGGTGACACAAAGTTGAGAAAAATCAGCCCAAGAACTACACGTCTTCGTTCGCAATAAAGACTATAGTGTACACTCTCAAATGGGTATCCAAATCTTGTTTCATATGTGGAAATATAGAGGTTTTCTTTTCAACCCATAATCCCACTCCGTTCAAACGTCGGCCTAGAACATTACCCTAAGTTGAGAAGAAGCAGCACGAGAACTTCACGTCCTCGCTCGCAATCAACATTGTGGTGTACAACTCTCAAATCGGTGTCAAAATATGATTTCAAATGTGGAAAAAAATAACTTTTCTTTTCAACCCATGATCCTACTTCGTTCAAACTTGGGCCTAGGACATGACCCGAAGTTGAGAAAAAACGGCCCAAGAACTACATGTGTTCGTTCGCAATCGAGACTGTAGAGTACAAATCTCAAATGGGTTGAAAAGAACTATGCTTTTAAACCTATAATCCTACATCGTTCAAACATGGGCCTAGAACGTGACATGCAGTTGGGAAAAAACAGACCAAGAACTACATGTCTTCGCTTGCAATCAAGACTGTAGTGTAGAACTCTCAAATGGGTATCCAAATATGATTTCATACGTGGAAACGACGAAGTCTGCTTTTCAACACATAATCCCACTTCTTTCAAACTTGGGTCTAGAACATGACCCGAAGTTGAGAAAAAGCGGCCCAAGAACTACACGTCTTCGCTTGCAATCAAGACTGTAGTGTACAACTCTCAAACGGGTATCCAAATTTGATTTCATATGTGGAAACAAAGAGTTTTTCTTTCCAACCCATAATCACACTTCGTTCAAACTTGGGCCTGGAAAGTAACCCGAAGTTGAGAAAAAACGGCCCAAGAAATACACGTCTTCGCCCGCAATCAAGACTGTAGTGTACAACTCTCAAATGGGTATCCAAATATGATTTCATATGTGGAAACAAAGAGTTTTTCTTTTAAACACATAATCCCACTAAGTTCAAACTTGGGACTATAACGTGACCCGAAGTTGAGAAAAAGTGGCCCAAGAACTACACGTCTTCGCCCGCAATCAAGACTGTAGTGTACAAATCTCAAATGGGTATCAAAATATGATTTCATACGTGGAAACGTAGAACTTTGCATTTCAACCGATAATCCCACTTCGTTCAAACTTGGACCTAGACGGTGATCCGAAATTGAGAAAAAGAGGCCCAAGAACTACATGTATTTTCCTGCAATCAAGATTGTAGGGTAGAACCCTCAAATGGGTATCCAAATATGATTTCATATGTGGAAACAAAGAACTTTTCTTTTCAACCCATAATCCCACTTCGCTCAAACTTGGGCCTAGGACATGATCCGACGTTGAGAAAAAGAGGCCCAAGAACTACACATCTTCGCCTGCAATCAAGACTGTAGTGTACACTTCTCAAATGGGTATCCAAATATGATTCCATACGTGGAAACAAAGAACTTTGCTTTTCAACCCATAATACGACTTCGTTCAAAATTGGGTCTAGAACGTAACATGAAGTTGAGAAAAAGCGGCCCAAGAACTACACGTCTTCACCTGCACTCAAGCCTATAGTGTACAACTCTCAAATGGGATTCCAAATATGATTTCATACGTTTAAACGAAGAACTTTGCATTTCAACCCATAATCCCACTTCGTTCAAACTTGGACCTAGAACGTGACCCGAAGTTGAGAAAAAGCGGCCCAAGAACTACATGTCTTTGCCTACAATCAAGACTGTAGTGTACAACTCTCAAATGGGTATCCAAATATGATTTCATATGTGGAAACAGAGAACTTTGCCTTTCAACCCATAATCCCACTTCGTTCAAACTTGGGCCTAGAACGTGACCCAAAGTTGAGAAAAAGCGGCCCAAGAACTACACGTCTTGGCCCAAAATCAAGACTGTAGTGTACAACTCTCAAATGGGTATCCAAATATGATTTCATACGTGGAAATAGATAACTTTCATTTTCAACCCATAATCCCACTTCGTTCAAACTTGGCCCTAGAACATGACCCGATGTTGAGAAAAAGTGGAACACGAAATACATGTCTTCACCTGCAATCAAGACTGTAGTGTACAACTCTCAAATGGGTATGCAAATATCATTTCATTCATGGAAACATAGAACTTTTCTTTTCAACCCATAATCCCACTTTGTTCAATCTTGGGCCTAGAATGTGACCCAAAGTTGAGAAAAAGTGGAAAAAGAACTACACGTCTTCGTCGACAATGAAGACTGTAGTGTACAACTCTCAAATGGGTATCCAAATATGATTTTATACGTGGGAATGAAGAACTTTGCTTTTCAATCCATAATTCCATTTCGTTCAAACTTGAGCCTAGAACGTGACCCTAAGTTTAGAAAAAATGGCCCTAGAACTACACGTCTTCACCCACAATCAAGACTGTATTGTACAACTCTCAAATGGGTATCCAAATATGATTTCATACGTGGAAACAAAGAACTTTTCTTTTCAACCAATAATCCCACTACCTTCAAACTTGGGCCTAGAACGTGACGTGAAGTTGAGAAAAAGAAGCCCAAGAAGTACACATCTTCGCTGGAAATCAAGACTATAGTGTACAACTTTCAAATGGGTATCCAAATATGATTTCATGCTCGGAAACGAACAACTTTTCTTTTCAACCCATAATCCCACTTCGTTCAAACTTGGGCCTAGGACGTGATCCAAAGTTGAGAAAAAGCGGCCCAAGAACTACAAGTCTCTGCCTATAATCAAGACTGTAGTGTATAACTCTCAAATGGGTATCGAAATATGATTTCATATGTGGAAACGAAGAACTTTGCTTTTCAATCCATTATCCCACTTCGTTCAAACTTGGGCCTAGAAAGTGACCCGAAGTTGAGAAAAAGCGGTCCAAGAATTACACGTCTTCGCCTGGAATCAAGCTTGTAGTGTATAACTCTCAAATGGGTATCAAAACGTGATTTCATACGTGGAAACGAAGAGCTTTTCTTTTCAACCCATAATCCCACTTCGTTCAAACTTGGGCCTAGAACGTGACCCGAAGTGTAGAAAAAATGACCCAAGAAATACAAGGCTTCGCCTGCAATGAAGACTATAGTGTACAACTCTCAAATGGGTATCCAAATATGATTTCATACGTGGAAACGAAGAAATTTTCTTTTCAGCCCAAAATCCCACTTCGTTCAAACTTGGGCCTAGAACGTGACCCGAAGTTGAGAAAAAGCCACTCAAGAACTACTTGTCTTCGCCTGCAATCAAGAATGTAGTGTACAACTCTCAAATGGGTATCCAAATGTTATTTCATACGTGGAAACGAAGAACTTTTCTTTCAACCCATAATCCCACTTCGTTCAAACATGGGAATAGAACGTGACCCAAAGTTGAGAAAAAGCGGCACAAGAACTACACATCTTCGCACACAATCAATACTGAAGTGTACAACTCTCAAATGGGTAGCCAAATATTATTTCATACATGGAAACATAGGAATTTTATTTTCAACCCATAATCCCACTTCGTTCAAACTTGGGTCTAGAATGTGACCCGAAGTTGAGAAAAAGCGACCCAAGAGCTACACGTCTTCGCTCGCAATAAGAACTGTAGTGTACAACTCTCAAATGCGTATCCAAATGTGATTTTATACGTGGAAACGAAGAACTTTTCTTTTCAACCCATAATCCCAGTTCGTTCAAACTTGGGCCTAGAACATGACCCAAAGTTGAGAAAAAGCGGCACAAGAACTACACGTCTTCGCTCGCAATGAAGAGTGCAGTGTACAACTCTCAAATGGGTATCCAAATATGATCATACGTGGAAACGAAAAACTTTTCTTTTCAACCCATAATCCCACCTCGTTCAAACTTGGGCATAGAACATGACCCGAAGTTGAGAAAAAGAGGCCCAAAAAGTACAGTCTTCACCCACGGTCAAGACTGTAGCGTACAACTCTCAAATGGGTATCCAACTATGATTTCATACGTGAAAACGAAGGACTTTTCTTTTCAACCCATAATCCCACTTTGTTCAAACTTGGACCTAGAACGTGACCCAAAGTTGAGAAAAAACGGCCCAAGAACTACACGTCTTCGCCTGCAGTCAAGTCTGTAGTGTAGAACTCTAAAATGGATATCCAAATATGATTTCATATGTGGAAACAAAGAACTTTTCTTTTCAACCCATAATCTCACTTCGTTCAAACTTGGGCCTAGAACGTGACACAAAGTTGAGAAAAAGCAGCCCAAGAACTACACGTCTTAGTTCGCAATAAAGACTATAGTGTAAAACTCTCAAATGGGTATCCAAATTTGATTTCATATGTGGAAACATAGAGGTTTTCTTTTCAACCCATAATACCACTCCATTCAAACTTGGGCCTAGAATGTGACCCGAAGTTGAAAAGAAGCGGGCCAAGAACTTTACGTCCTCGCCCGTAATCCAGACTGTGGTGTAGCACTCTCAAATCAGTATCAAAATATGATTTCAAACATGGAAAAAAATAACTTTGCTTTTCAACCCATAATCCTACTTCTTTCAAACTTGGGTCTAAGACGTGATCCGAAGTTGAGAAAAAGAGGCCCAACAACTACACGTCTTCGCTTGCAATCAAGACTGTAGTGTACAATTCTCAAATGGGTAACCAAATATGATTTCATACGTGTAAACGAAGAACTTTGTTTTTCAACCCATAATCCCACTTCGTTCAAGTTTGGGTCTACAACGTGACCCGAAGTTGAGAAAAAACGGCCCAAGAACTACATGTGTTCGTTCGCAATCAAGACAGTAGTGTACAACTCTCAAATGGGTATCCAAATATGATTTCATACGTGGAAACATAGAACTATGCTTTTCAACCTATAATCCCACTTCGTTCAAACTTGGGCCTAGAACGTGACCCGAAGTTGGGAAAAAACTGACCAAGAACTACACGTCTTCGCCTGCAATCAAGACTGTAGTGTAGAACACTCAAATGGGTATCCAAATATGATTTCATACATGGAAATGGAGAAGTCTTCTTTTCAACCCATAATCCCACTTCCTTCAAACTTGGGTCTAGAACGTGACCCGAAGTTGAGAAAAAGAGGCCCAAGAACTACAAGTCTTCGCTCTCAATCAAGACTGTAGTGTACAACTCTCAAATGGGTATCCAAATATGATTTCATATGTGAAAATGAAGAGTTTTTCTTTTAAACTCGTAATCCCACTACGTTCAAACTTGGGATTATAACGTGACTCGAAGTTGAGAAAAAGCGGCCCAAGAACTACACGTCTTCGCCCGCAATCAAGACTGTAGTGTACAAATCTCAAATGGGTATCAAAATATGATTTCATACGTGGAAACACAGAACTTTGCATTTCAACCAATAATCCCACTTCGTTCAAACTTGGACATAGACGGTGACATGAAGTTGAGAAAAATCGACCCAAGAACTACATGTCTTTGCATGCAATCAAGATTGTAGTGTACAACTCTCAAATAGTTATCCAAATAGGATTTCATATGTGCAAACAGAGAACTTTGCTTTTCAACCCATAATCCCACTTCGTTCAAACTTGGGCCTAGAACGTGACCCAAAGTTGAGAAAAAGTGGCAAAAGAACTACACGTCTTCGCCCACAATCAAGGCTGTAGTGTACAACTCTCAAATGGGTATCCAAATATGATATCATACGTGGAAATGAAAAACTTTGCTTTTCAACCCATAATCTCACCTCGTTCAAACTTGGGCATAGAACGTGACCAAAAGTTGAGAAAATGAGGCCCAAGAAGTACAGTCTTTTCCCGTAGTCAAGACTATAGTGTACAACACTCCAATGGGTATCCAAATATGATTTCATACGTGGAAACGAAGAACTTTTCTTTTCAACCCATAATCCCACTTCGTTCAAACTTGGGCGTAGAACGTGAACTGAAGTTGAGAAAAAGCGGTCCAAGAACTACACCTCTTCACCCGCAATCAAGAATGTAGTGTTCAACACTCCAATGGGTATCCAAATATGATTTCATACATGGAAACGAATAACTTTTCTTTTCAACCGATAATCCCACTTCGTTCAAACTTGGGCGTAGAACGTGAACTGAAGTTGAGAAAAAGCGGCCCAAGAACTACACCTCTTCACCCGCAATCAAGAATGTAGTGTTCAACTCTCAAATGGGTATCCAAATATGATTTCATACGTGAAAACGGAGGAAGTCTGCTTTTCAACCCATAATCCCACTTCTTTCAAACTTGGGTCTAGAATGTGACCCGAAGTTGAGAAAAAGCAGCCCAAGAGATACACGTCTTCGCTCGCAATAAGAACTGTAGTGTACAACTCTCAAATGGGTATCCAAATTTGATTTCATATGTGGAAACAAAGAGTTTTTCTTTCCAACCCATAATCCCACTCCGTTCAAACTTGGGCCTGCAAAGTGACCCGAAGTTGAGAAAAAGCGGCCCAAGAACTACACGTCTTCACTCGCAATCAAGACTATACTATACAACTCTCAAATGGGTATCCAAATATGATTTCATATGTGGAAATGAAGAGTTTTTCTTTTAAACACGTAATCCCACTAAGTTCAAACTTGGGACTATAACGTGACATGAAGTAGAGAAAAAACGTCCCAAGAACTACACGTCTTCGCCCGCAATCAAGACAGTAGTGTACAAATCTCAAATGGGTATCAAAATATGATTTCATACGTGGAAACGCAGAACTTTGCATTTCAACCGATAATCCCACTTCGTTCAAACTTGGACCTATACAGTGAACTGAAGCTGAGAAAAAGCGGCCCAAGAACTACATGTATTCGCTTGCAATCAAGACTGTAGTGTACAACCTTCAAATGGGTATCCAAATATGATTTCATACATGCAAACATAGAACTTTGGTTTTCAACCCATAATCCCACTTTGTTCAAACTTGGGACTAGAACGTAACCCAATGTTGAGAAAAAGTTTCCCAAGAACTACACGTCTTTGCCTGCAATCAAGACTGTAGTGTACAACTCTCAAATGTGTATCAAAATATGATTTCATTTGTGGAAACAAAGAACTTTACATTTCAACCCATAATCCCACTTCGTTCAAACTTGGGCCTAGAACATGACCCGAAGTTGAGAAAAAACGGCCCAAGAACTACACGTCTTCATCCACAATCAAGCCTGTAGTGTACAACTCTCAAATGGGTATCCAAATATGATTTCATACATGGAAACATAGAACTTTGCTTTTCAACCCATAATCCCACTTCGTTCAAACTTGGGCCTAGAACGTGACCCGAAGTTGAGAAAAAGTGGTCCAAGAACTATATGTCTTCGTCCGCAATCAAGACTATAGTGTACAACTCTCAAATGGGTATCCAAATATGATTTCATACGTGAAAACGAAGAACTTTGATTTTCAACCCATAATCCCACTTCTTTCAAACTTGGGCTTAGTACGTGACCCAAAGTTGAGAAAAAGCGGCCCAAGAACTACACGTCTTCGCCCGCAGTCAAGATTGTATTGCATAACTCTCAAATGGGTATCCAAATATGATATCATACATGGAAATAAAGAACTTTGCTTTTCAACCCATAATCTCACTTCGTTCAAGATTGGGCTTAGAATATGACCTGAAGTTGAGAAAAAGTAGTCCAAGAACTACACGTCCTCGCCCGCAATCAAGACTGTAGTGTACAACTCTGAAACGGGTATCAAAATATGATTTCATACGTGGAAACAAAGAACTTTTCTTTTCAACCCATAATCCCACTTCACTCAAACTTGGGCCTAGGACGTGATCCGACATTGAGAAAAAGATGCCCAAGAACTACACGTCTTCGCCCTCAATCAAAACTGTAGTGTACAACTCTCAAATGGGTATCCAAATATGATTTTATAGGTGGAAACAAAGAACTTTGTTTTTCAACCCATAATCCCACTTCGTTCAAACTTGGGCCTATAATGTGACTCGAAGTTGAGAAAAAGAGGTCCAAGAACTATACGTCTTCGCCCGCAATCAAGACTATACTGTACAACTCTCAAATGGGTATCCAAATATGATTTCATACGTGAAAACGAAGAACTTTGATTTTCAACCCATAATCCCACTTCTTTCAAACTTGGGCTTAGTACGTGACCCAAAGTTGAGAAAAAGCGGCCCAAGAACTACACRTCTTYGCCCGCAGTCAAGATTGTATTGCATAACTCTCAAATGGGTATCCAAATATGATATCATACATGGAAATAAAGAACTTTGCTTTTCAACCCATAATCTCACTTCGTTCAAGATTGGGCTTAGAATATGACCTGAAGTTGAGAAAAAGTAGTCCAAGAACTACACGTCCTCGCCCGCAATCAAGACTGTAGTGTACAACTCTGAAACGGGTATCAAAATATGATTTCATACGTGGAAACAAAGAACTTTTCTTTTCAACCCATAATCCCACTTCACTCAAACTTGGGCCTAGGACGTGATCCGACATTGAGAAAAAGATGCCCAAGAACTACACGTCTTCGCCCTCAATCAAAACTGTAGTGTACAACTCTCAAATGGGTATCCAAATATGATTTTATAGGTGGAAACAAAGAACTTTGTTTTTCAACCCATAATCCCACTTCGTTCAAACTTGGGCCTATAATGTGACTCGAAGTTGAGAAAAAGAGGTCCAAGAACTATACGTCTTCGCCCGCAATCAAGACTATACTGTACAACTCTCAAATGGGTATCCAAATATGATTTCATACGTGAAAACGAAGAACTTTGATTTTCAACCCATAATCCCACTTCTTTCAAACTTGGGCTTAGTACGTGACCCAAAGTTGAGAAAAAGCGGCCCAAGAACTACACATCTTTGCCCGCAGTCAAGATTGTATTGCATAACTCTCAAATGGGTATCCAAATATGATATCATACATGGAAATAAAGAACTTTGCTTTTCAACCCATAATCTCACTTCGTTCAAGATTGGGCTTAGAATATGACCTGAAGTTGAGAAAAAGCAGTCCAAGAACTACACGTCCTCGCCCGCAATCAAGACTGTAGTGTACAACTCTGAAACGAGTATCAAAATATGATTTCATACATGGAAACAAAGAACTTTTCTTTTCAACCCATAATCCCACTTCACTCAAACTTGGGCCTAGGACGTGATCCGACATTGAGAAAAAGATGCCCAAGAACTACACATCTTGTCTGCAATCAAGATTGTAGTGTACAATTCTCAAATGGATACCCAAATATGATTTCATACGTGGAAACAAAGAACTTTGCTTTTCAACCCATAATCCGACTTCGTTCAAACTTGGGTCTAGAATGTGACCTGAAGTTGAGAACTAGCGGCCCAAGAACTACACGTCTTCACACGCACTCAAGACTGTAGTGTACAACTCTCAAATGTGTTTAACAATATGATTTTATACGTGGAAATGAAGAACTTTGCATTTCAACGCAAAATCCCACTTCGTTCAAACTTGGACCTAGAATGTGACCCGAAGTTGAGAAAAAGCTGCCCAAGAACTACATGTCTTTTCCTGCAATCAAGACTGTAGTGTACAACTCTCAAATGGTTATCCAAATATGATTTCATATGTGGAAACAAAGAACTTTTATTTTCAACCCATAATCCCACTTCGTTCAAACTTGGGCCTAGAACGTGACCCGAAGTTGAGAAAAAGCGGCCCAAGAACTACACGTCTTGGCCCGAAATGAAGACTGTAGTGTACAACTCTCAAATGGGTATCCAAATATGATTTCATTCGTGGAAACAAAGAACTTTGCTTTTCAACCCATAATCCCACTTCGTTCAAACTTGGGCCTAGAACGTGACCCGAAGTTGAGAAAAACCGACCCAAGAACTACACGTCTTCGCCTGCAATGAGGACTGTAGCGTACAAATCTCAAATGGATATCCAAATATGATTTCATACGTGGAGACAAAGAACTTTTCTTTTCAACCCATAATCCTATTTCGTTCAAACTTGGTTCTAGAACGTGACCCAGAGTTGATAAAAAGTGGCCCAAGAACTACACGTCTTCGCCCGCAATCAAGACTATAGTGTACAACTCTCAAATGGGTATCAAAATATGATTTCATACGTGGAAATGGAGAACTTTGCTTTTCAACCCATAATCCCACTTCGTTCAAACTTGAGCCTCGGAGGTGACGCGAAGTTGAGAAAAAGTAGCCCAAGAATTACACGTCTTTGTCGGCAATCAAGACTGTAGTGTACAACTCTCAAATCAGTATCTAAATATGATTTCATACATGGAAACAAATAACTTTTCTTTTCAATCCATAATCCCACTTCATTCAAACTTGGGCCTAGGAGGTGACGCGAAGTTGAGAAAAAGAGGCACAAGAATTACACGTCTTTGCGGACAATCAAGACTGTAGTGTACAACTCTCAATCAGTATCCAAATATGATTTCATACATGGAAACAAATAACTTTTCTTTTCAACCCATAATCGCACTTCATTCAAACTTGGGCCTACAACCTGAAACAAAGTTGAGAAAAAAAGGCCCAAGACCTACATGTCTTCGCCCACAATCAAGACTGTAGTGTACAACTCTCAAATGGGTATCTAAATATGATTTCATACGTGGAAACAAAGAACTTTTCTTTTCAACCCATAATCCCACTTCGTAAAAACTTGGGCCTAGAACATGAACCAAAATTGAGAAAAACCGGCCCAAGAACTACACGTCTTCGCCCGCAATCAAGACTGTAGTGTACAACTCTCAAATGGGTATCCAAATATGATTTCATACGTGGAAACAAAGAACTTCGTTTTTCAACCCATAATCTCACTTCGTTCAAACTTGGGCCTAGAACTTGACCCGAAGTTGAGAAAAAGCGGCCCAAGAACTACACGTCTTCATCCATAATAAAGACTGTAGTGTACAACTCTCAAATGAGTATCCAAATATGATTTCATACGTGGAAATGAGGAACTTTGGTTTTCAACCCATAATCCCAATTCGTTCAAACTTTGGCCTAGAACCTGACCCGAAGTTGAGAAAAAGCGGCCCAAGAAATCTATTTCTTCGTCCACAATCAAGACTATAGTGTACAACTCTCAAATGGGTATCCAAATATGATTTCATACGTGGAAATGGAGAACTTTGCTTTTCAACCCATAATCCCACTTTGTTCAAACTTAAACATAGAACAGGACATGAAGTTGAGAAAAAGTGGCCCAAGAATTACACGTCTTCGTCCACAATCAAGACTATAGGATAAAATTATTTTACCTTAAAAATCGTCAAAATTTTATACAAACTATATAAAATCCTTAGAAATTCGAATATTTTTACAAAAATATCGCCAAACATTTATAGATGGCATATGAAGGATTAATAAGATTTGCCAAGGTTTCTACATTTTAAAATAAATTTCCATCCTTAAAATCATCCCTGTGTACAACTCGCAAATGGGTATCCAAATATGGTTTCATACGTGGAAACAAAGAACTTTGCTTTTCAATCCATAATCCCACTTCGTTCAAACTTGGACCTAGAACATGACCCGAGGTTGAGAAAAATAGGCCCAAGAACTGCACGTCTTCGCTTGCAATCAAGACTGTAGTGTACAACTCTCAAATGGGTATCCAAATATGATTTTATACGTGGAAATAAAGAACTTTGTTTTTCAACCCATAACCCTAGCTCGTTCAAACTTGGGTCTAGACCACGACCCGAACTTGAGAAAAAATGGCCCAAGAACTACACGTCTTCGCCCTCAATCAAGACTGTAATGTACAACTCTCAAATGGGTATCCAAATATGATTTCATACGTGGAAATAAAGCACTTTTCTTTTCTACCCATAATTCTACTTCTTTCAAACTTGGGCCTTGAACGTGACCCGAAGTTGAGAAAAAGCGGCCCAAGAACTACACCTCCTCGCCCACAATCAGGACTGTAGTGTACAACTTTCAAATGGGTATCTAAATATGATTTCATATGTGGAAACGAAGAACTTTTCTTTTCAGCCCATAATCCCACTTCGTTCAAACTTGGGCATAGAACGCGACCCGAAGTTGAGAAAAAATGGCCCAAGCACTACACGTCTTCGCCCGCAACCAAAACTGTAGTGTACAACTCTTGAATGGGTATCCAAATATGATTTCATATGTGGAAACAAAGAACTTTGTTTTTCAACCCATAATCCCACTTCGTTGAAACATGGGCTAGAAAGTGACCCGAAGTTGAGAAAAAACGGCCCAAGAACTACATGTGTTCGTTCGCAATCGATACTGTAGTGTACAACTCTCAGATGGGTATCCAAATATGATATCATACGTGGAAACAAAGAACTTTGCTTTTGAACCTATAATCCCACTTTGTTCAAACTTGGGCCTAGAATGTGACCCGAAGTTGAGAAAAAGCGGACCAAGAACTACACGTCTTCCCCTGCAATCAAGACTGTATTGTAGAACTCTCAAATGGGTATCCAAAAATGATTTCATACGTGAAAACAAAGATCTTTTCTTTTTAACCCATAATCCCACTTCGGTCAAACTTGGGCCTAGAAAGTGACCCGAAGTTGAGAAAAAACGGCACAAGAACTACATGTGTTCGTTCACAATCGAGACTGTAGTGTACAACTCTCAAATGGGTATCGAAATATGATTTCATACGTGGAAACAAAGAACTTTTCTTTTCAACCTATAATCCCACTTCATTCAAACTTGGGCATAGAACGTGACCTGAATTTGAGAAAAAGCGGCCCAAGATCTACACGTCTTCGCTCGCAATCAAGACTGTAGTGTAAAACTCTCAAATGGGTATCCAAAAATGATTTCATACGTGGAAACCGAGGACTTTTCTTTTAAACCCATAATCCCACTTTGTTCAAACATGGGCCTAGAACATGAACCAAAGTTGAGAAAAAGAGGCCCAAGAACTACATGTCTTCACTATTAATGTTTATGCCATTATTATAGTTCTTTGCATTTCAATAGATAAGAGCATCATAACAACAAGATCACTGAGAAATACACATTCACAAGAGACACAACATTTATCTTGGGAAATCCTCTAGGGAAAGAAAACCCATCAAAAACTTCCTTATCATAAATAGCTTATACAATGTTCAAGAGATAACTCA
>SNQJ01S0065479.1:19104-40439 GCA_010110895.2 Picea sitchensis | reverse complement strand
TGTGTGTTTGAAGTGAGGCGCTAGCCTCTTATTTATACAAGACTGGCACATGTGAAAGGTCACAACTGGCAGGGCCGACCTCTCACTCTGGGTGGGTAAACCCAAATTTAATTAATTCTGGGTCTTCCATAATAACTACTGGAGCCGACTTCTTATTCTGCCCTTTGTAATTGTCTGATGACCAATCCGCAAAAGGAGATTTGGTTCTTATACAATTACCGACATGATTAATCCACAATGGGGATTAATCCAGTAATAATAATAATAATAATGACATGATTAATCCACAATGGGGATTTAATCCAATGAATAAAATAATAATAAGAATACTCTTCGCAGTTACATTATTTCAACATTCACCCGCAATCAAGATTGTAGTGTACAACTCTCAAATGGGTATCCAAATATGATTTCATACATGGAAACAAAGAACTTTGTTTTTCAACCCATAATCCCACTTCATTCAAACTTGGGCCTAGAACGTGAC
This sequence comes from Picea sitchensis, assembly GCA_010110895.2. Classification (NCBI taxonomy): domain Eukaryota; kingdom Viridiplantae; phylum Streptophyta; class Pinopsida; order Pinales; family Pinaceae; genus Picea; species Picea sitchensis. The sequence goes on along the minus strand of SNQJ01S0065479.1, from coordinate 39,952 downwards.
CCGAAGTTGAGAAAAAGTGGCCAAGAACTAGACATCTTCGTCCACAATCAAGATTGTAGTGTACAACTCTCAAATGGGTATCCAAATATGATTTCATACGTGGAAACATATACATTTTCTTTTCAACCCATAATCCCACTTCGTTCAAACTTGGGCCTAGAACATGACTCGAACTTGAGAAAATGCGGTCCAAGAACTACACGTCTTCATCCACAATCAAGACTATAGTGTACAACTCTCAAATGGGTATCCAAATATGATTTCATATGTGGAAATGGAGAACTTTGCTTTTCAACCCATAATGCCAATTCGTTGAAACTTGGGCTTAGAACGTGACCTGAAGTTGAGAAAAAGTGGCCCAGGACCTACATGTCTTCACTCACAATCAAGACTGTAGTGTAAAATTCTCAAATGGGTATCCAAATATGATTTCATACGTGGAAACATAAAACTTTTCTTTTCAACCCATAATCCCACTTCGTTCAAACTTGGGCCTAGAACGTGATCCGACATTGAGAAAAAGAGGCCCAAGAACTACATGTCTTCATCTACAATCAAGACTGTAGTGTACAATTCTCAAATAGGTATCCAAATATGATTTCATACGTGGAAACATAGAACTTTTCTTTTCAACCCATAATCCGACTTCGTTCAAACTTGGGTCTAGAATGTGACCCAAATTTGAGAGCAAGCGGCCCAAGAACTACACGTCTTCACCCACACTCAAGACTGTAGTGTACAACTCTCAAATGTTTTTCACAATATGATTTCATACGTGGAAATGAAGAACTTTTCATTTCAACCCATAATTCCAATTCGTTCAAACTTGGACCTAGAATGTGACCCGAAGTTGAGAAAAAGCGGCCCAAGAACTACACGTCTTGGCCCAAAATCAAGACTGTAGTGTACAACTCTCAAATGGGTATCCAAACATGATTTCATTCGTGGAAACGAAGAACTTTGCTTTTCAACCCATAATCCCACTTCGTTCAAACTTGGGTCTAGAACGTGCCTCGAGGTTGAGAAAAAACATAACAACTCTCAGATGGGTATCCAAATATGATATCATAAGTGGAAACAGAGAACTTTGATTTTGAACCTATCATCCCATTTCGTTCAAACTTGGGCCTAGAACGTGACCTGAAGTTGAGAAAAAGCGGACCAAGAACTACACGTCTTTCCTGCAATCAAGTTTGTATTGTAGAACTCTCAAATGGGTATCCAAATATGATTTCATATGTGAAAACAAAGAACTTTTCTTTTTAACCCATAATCCCAGTTCGTTCAAACTTGGGCCTAGAAAGTGACCCGAAGTTGAGAAAAAACAGCACAAGAACTACATGTGTTCGTTTGCAATCGAGAGTGTAGTGTACAACTCTCAAATGGGTATCCAAATATGATTTCATACATGGAAACAAAGAACTTTGCTTTTCAACCTATAATCCCACTTCGTTCAAACATGGGCCTAGAACGTGACCTGAAGTTGAGAAAAAGCGGCCCAAGACCTACACGTCTTCGCTCGCAATCAAGACTGTAATGTAAAAATCTCAAATGGGTATCCAAATATGATTTCATACGTGGAAATAAATAACTTTTCTTTTCAACCCATAATCCCACTTCATTCAAACTTGGGCTTAGAATGCGACCCAAAGTTGAGAAAAAGTTGCACAAGAACTACACATCTTCGCCCGCAATCAAGACTGTAGGTACAACTCTCAAATGGGTATCCAAATATGATATCATACGTGGAAATGGAAAACTTTGCTTTTCAACACATAATCCCACCTTGTTCAAACTTGGGCATAGAACGTGACCCCAAGTTGAGAAAAAGAGGACTAAGAAGTACAGTCTTCGCCCGCAGTCAAGACTGTAGTGTACAACTCTCAAATGGGTATCCAGCTATTATTTCATACGTGAAAATGAAGAACTTTTCTTTACAACCCATAATCCCACTTCTTTCAAACTTGGGCCTAGAACATGAACCAAAGTTGAGAAAAAGCGGACCAAGAACTACACGTCTTCTCCCGCAGTAAAGTCTGTAGTGTAGAACTCAGAAATGGGTATCCAAATATGATATCATACGTGGAAACAAAGAACTTTTCTTTTCAACCCATAATCCCACTTTGTTCAAACTTGGGCCTAGAACGTGACCCGAAGTTGAGGAAAAGCGGCCCAAGAACTACACGTCTTCATCCACAATCAAGACTGTAGTGTACAACTCTCAAATGGGTATCCAAATATGATTTCATACGTGGAAACAAAGAAATTTTCTTTTCAACCCATAATCCAACTTCGTTCAAACTTTGGCCTAGAACGTGACCCGAAGTTGAGAAAATGCGGCCCAAGAACTACACGTCTTCATCCACAATCAAGACTGTAGTGTACAAATCTCAAATGCGTATCCAAATATGATTTAATGCATGGAAACAAATAACTTTTCTTTTCAACCCATAATGCCACTTCATTCAAACTTAGGCCTAGAACGTGACCTGATGTTGAGAAAAAGCGGCCCAAGACCTACACGTCTTCCCTCACAATCAAGACTGTAGTGTAAAACTCTCAAATGGGTATACAAATATGATTTCATACGTGGAAACATAAAACTTTGCTTTTCAACCCATAATCCCACTTCGTTCAAACTTGGGCCTAGAACATGACCTGAAGTTGAGAAAAAGCGGTCCAAGAACTATACGTCTTCGCCCCCAATCAAGACTGTAGTGTACAACTCTCAAATGGGTATCCAAATATGATTTCATACGTGGAAACAGAGAAATTTTCTTTTCAACCCATAATCCCACCTCGTTCAAACTTGGGCCTAGAATGTGACCCGAAGTTGAGAAAATGTGGCCCAAGAACTACACGTCTTCATCCACAATCAAGACTGTAGTGTAAAACTCTCAAATGTGTATCCAAATATGATTTCATACGTGGAAATGGAGAACTTTGCTTTTCAAACCATAATGCCACTTCGTTCAAACTTGGGCCTAGAACGTGACCTGAAGTTGAGAAAAAGTGGCCCAACACCTACACGTCTTTGCTCGCAATCAAGATGGTAGAGTAAAAATCTCAAATGGGTATCCAAATATGATTTCATACGTGGAAACAAAGAAATTTTCTTTTCAACCCATAATCCCACTTCGTTCAAACTTGGGCATAGAACGTGATCCGACATTGAGAAAAAGAGGCCCAAGAACTACACGTCTTCGTCTGCAATCAAGAATGTAGTGTACAATTGTCAAATAGGTATCAAAATATGATTTCATACGTGGAAACGAAAAACTTTTCTTTTCAACCCATAATCCGACTTCGTTCAAACTTGGGTCTAGAATGTGACCCGAAGTTGAGAACAAGCGGCCCAAGAACTACACGTCTTCACCCACACTCAAGACTGTAGTGTACAACTCTCAAATGTTTTTCACAATATGATTTCATACATGGAAACGAAGATGTTTGCATTTCAACCCATAATCCCACTTCGTTCAAACTTGGACCTAGAATGTGACCCGAAGTTGAGAAAAAGCGGCCCAAGAACTACATGTATTTGCCTGCAATCAAGACTGTAGTGTACAACTCTCAAATGGGTATCCAAATATGATTTCATATGTGGAAACAAAGAACCTTGAATTTCAACCCGTAATCCCACTTCGTTCAAACTTGGGCCTAGAACGTGACCCGAAGTTGAGAAAAAGCGGCCCAAGAACTACACGTCTTGGCCCGAAATCAAGATTGTAGTGTACAACTCTCAAATGGGTATCCAAACATGATTTCATTCGTGGAAACAAAGAACTTTGCTTTTCAACCCATAATCCCACTTCGTTCAAACTTGGGCCTAGAAAGTGACCCGAGGTTGAGAAAAAGCGGAACAACTCTCAGATGGGTATCCAAATATGATATCATACATGGAAACATAGAACTTTGCTTTTGAACCTATAATCCCACTTCGTTCAAACTTGGGCCTAGAACGTGACCCGAAGTTGAGAAAAAGCGGACCAAGAACTACACGTCTTCCCTGCAATCAAGTCTGTATTCTAGAACTCTCAAATGGGTATCCAAATATGATTTCATAAGTGAAGACATAGAACTTTTCTTTTTAACCCATAATCCCAGTTTGTTCAAACTTGGGCCCAGAAAGTGACCCGAGGTTGAGAAAAAACGGCACAAGAACTACATGTGTTCGTTTGCAATCGAGACTGTAGTGTACAACTCTCAATGGATATCCAAATATGATTTCATATGTGGAAACAAAGAACTTTGCTTTTCAACCTATAATCCCACTTCGTTCAAACTTAGGCCTAGAACGTGACCTAAAGTTGAGAAAAAGCGGCCCAAGACCTACACGTCTTCGCTCACAATCAAGACTGTAGTGTAAAACTCTCAAATGGGTATCCAAATATGATTTCATACGTGGAAACAAAGAACTTTTCTTTTCAACCCATAATCCCACCTCGTTCAAACTTGGGTTTAGAACGTGACCCAAAGTTGAGAAAAAGTTGCACAAGAACTACACATCTTCGCTCGCAATCAAGACTGTAGTGTACAACTTTCAAATGGGTATCCAAATATGATATCATACGTGGAAACGAAAAACTTTGCTTTTCAACACATAATCCTGTCTCGTTCAAACTTGGGCATAGAACGTGACCCAAAGTTGCGAAAAAGAGGCCTAAGAAGTACAGTCTTCGCCCACAGTCAAGACTGTAGTGTACAACTCTCAAATGGGTATCCAGATATGATTTCATACGTGAAAATGAAGAACTTTTCTTTACAACCCATAATCCCTCTTCTTTCAAACTTGGGCCTAGAACATGACCCAAAGTTGAGAAAATGCGGCCCAAGAACTACACGTCCTCGCCCCCAGTCAAGTCTGTAGTGTAGAACTCAAAAATGGGTATCCAAATATGATATCATACGTGGAAACAAAGAAGTTTGCTTTTCAACCCATAATCCCACTTCGTTCAAACTTGGGCCTAGAACGTGACCCAAAGTTGAGGAAAAGCGGCCCAAGAAATACACGTCTTCATCCACAATCAAGATTGTAGTGTACAACTCTCAAATGGGTATCCAAATATGATTTCATACGTGGAAACAGAGAATTTTTCTTTTCAACCCATAATCCAACTTCGTTCAAACTTCGGCCTAGAACGTGACCCAAAGTTGAGAAAATGCGGCCCAAGAAATACACGCCTTCATCCACAATCAAGACTGTAGTGTAAAACTCTCAAATGCGTATCCAAATATGATTTCATACATGGAAACATAGAACTTTTCTTTTTAACCCATAATGCCACTTCGTTCAAACTTGGGCCTAGAACGTTACCTGAAGTTGAGAAAAAGCGGCCCAAGACCTACACGTCTTCACTCGCAATCAAGACTGTAGTGTAAAACTCTCAAATGGGTATACAAATATGATTTCATACGTGGAAACAAAGAACTTTTCTTTTCAACCCATAATCCCACTTCGTTCAAACTTGGGCCTAGAATGTGACTCGAAGTTGAGAAAAAGAGGTCCAAGAACTATACGTCTTCGCCCGCAATCAAGACTATACTGTACAAATCTCAAATGGGTATCCAAATATGATTTCATACGTGAAAACGAAGAACTTTTCTTTTCAACCCATAATCCCACTTCGTTCAAACTTGGGCTTAGAACGTGACCCAAAGTTGAGAAAAAGCGGCCCAAGAACTACACGTCTTCGCCCGTAATCAAGACTGTAGTTGACAACTCTCAAATGGGTATCCAAATATGAATTCATACGTGGAAATGGAGAACTTTGTTTTTCAACCCATAATCTCACTTCATTCAAACTTGGGCTTATAATGTGACCTGAAGTTGAGAAAAAGCGGTCCAAGAACTACACGTTCTCGCCCACAATAAAGACTGTAGTGTACAACTCTCAAATGGGTATCCAAATATGATTTCATACGTGGAAAGAGAAACCTTTTCTTTTCAACCCATAATCCCACTTCGCTCACACTTGGGCCTAGGACGTGATCCAACGTTGAGAAAAACAGGCCCAAGAACTACATGTCTTCGCTTGCAATCAAAACTGTAGTGTACAATTCTCAAATGGGTACCCAAATATGATTTCAGACGTGGAAATGGAGAACTTTGCTTTTCAACCCATAATCCGACTTCGTTCAAACTTGGGTCTAGAACATGACACAAAGTTGAGAAAAAACGGCCCAAGAACTACACGTCTTCACCCGCACTCAAGATTGTAGTGTACAACTCTCGAATGGGTATCCAAATATGATTCCATACGTGGAAATGGAGAGCTTTTCTTTTCAACCCATAATCCCACTTCGTTCAAACTTGGGCCTAGAACATGACCCGAAGTTGAGAAAAAGTGGCCCAAGAACAACACGTCCTGGCCTAAAATCAAGACTATAGTGTACAACTATCAAACGGGTATCCAAATATGATTTCATACCTGGAAACGAATAACTTTCATTTTCATCCCATAATCCGACTTCGTTCAAACTTGGCACTAGAACATGACCCGAAGTTGAGAAAAAGTGGAACAAGAACTACATGTCTTCGCCCACAATCAAGATTGTAGTGTACAAGTCTCAAATGGGTATTCAAATATGATTTCATTCGTGGAAACAAAGAACTTTGATTTTCATCCCATAATCCCACTTCATTCAAACTTAGGCCTAGAACATGACCCGAAGTTGAGAAAAATCGGAACAAGAACTACACGTCTTCGCCGACAATGAAGACTGTAGTGTACAATGCTGAAATAGATATCCAAATATGATTTCATACGTGGGAAAGAAATTTTCTTTTCAACCCATAATTCCACTTCGTTCAAACTTGGGCCTAGAACGTAACCTGAAGTTGCGAAAAAGCGGCCTAAGCACTACACGTCTTCGCCTACAATCAAGAACGTCTTTGTTCAAACTTTGCTTTTCAACCAATAATCCCACTTCTTTCAAACTTAGGCAAAGAACGTGACCCAAAGATGAGAAAAATCGGCCCGAGAATTACACGTCTTCACTTGCAATCAAGACTGTAGTGTACAAATCTCAAATTTGTATCCAAATATGTTTTGATACGTGGAAACAAAGAACTTTGCATTTCAACCCATAATCCCACTTCTTTCAAACTTGGGCATAGAACGTGACTTGAAGTTAAGAAAAAATGGCCCAAGAACTACACGTCTTCACCCGCAATCAAGACTGTAGTGTATAACTCTCAAATGGGTATCCAAATATGATTTCATCCGTGGAAACAAAGAACTTTGATTTTCAACCCATAATCCTACTTCGTTCAAACTTGGGCCTAGAACGCCACCCAAAGTTGAGAAAAAGCGGTCCAATAAGTACACATCTTTGCCCACAATCAAGACTGTAGTGTACAACTCTGAAATGGGTATCCAAATATGATTTTATACATGGAAACAGAGAACTTTGCTTTTCAACCCATAATCCGACTTCGTTCAAACTTGGGTCTAGAATGTGACCCGAAGTTGAGAACAAGCGGCCCAAGAACTACACGTCTTCACCCACAATCAAGACTGTAGTGTACGACTCTCAAATGTTTTTCGCAATATGATTTCATACGTGGAAATGAAGAACTTTGCATTTCAACCCATAATCGCACTTCGTTCAAACTTCGACCTAGAATGTGACCCGAAGTTGAGAAAAAGCGGCCCAAGAACTACATGTCTTTGCCTGCAATCAAGACTATAGTGTACAACTCTCAAATGGGTATCCAAATATGATTTCATACGTGGAAACAAAGAACTTTGCTTTTCAACCCATAATCCCACTTCGTTCAAACTTGGACCTAGAACATGACCCGAAGTTGAGAAAAAACGGCCCAAGAACTACACGGCTTCGCCCTCAATCAAGACTATAGTGTACAACTCTCATATGGGTATCCAAATATCATTTCATATGTGGAAATAGAGCACTTTGTTTTTCTACCCATAATCCTACTTTGTTCAAACTTGGGCATAGAACATGACCCGAAGTTGAGAAAAAGTGGCCCAAGAACTACACTTCCTCGCCCACAATCAAGACTGTAGTGTACAACTCTCAAATAGGTATCCAAATATGATTTCATACGTGGAAACGAACAACTTTTCTTTTAAACCCATAATCTCACTTCGTTCAAACTTGGGCATAGAACTTGTCCCGAAGTTGAGAAACAATGGCCCAAGTACTACACGTCTTCGCCCGCAACCAAGACTGTAGTGTACAACTCTAGAATGGGTATCCATATATGATTTCATACATGGAAACAAATAAATTTTCTTTTCAACCCATAATCCCACTTTGTTCAAACGTGGGCCTAGAAAGTGACCCAAAGTTGAGAAAAAACGGCCCAGGAACTACATGTGTTCATTCACAATTGAGACTCTAGTGTAGAACTCTCAAATGGGTATCCAAATATGATTTCATACGTGGAAAGAGAGAACTTTTCTTTTCAACCTATAATCCCACTTTGTTCAAACTTGGGCCTAGAACGTGACCTGAAGTTGAGAAAAAGCGGAGCAAGAACTACACGTCTTTGCCTGCAATCAAGACTGTATTGTAGAACTCTCAAATGGGTATCCGAATATGATTTGATACATGGAAATAGAGAACTTTGCTTTTCAACCCATAATCCCACTTCGTTCAAACTTGGGCCTAGAAAGTGACTCGAAGTTGAGAAAAAACAACCCAATAACTACATGTGTTCATTCGCAGTCGAGACTATAGTGTACAACTCTCAAATGGGTATCCAAATATGATTTCATGAGTGCAAACAAAGAACTTTAATTTTCAACCTATAATCCCACTTTGTTCAAACTTGGGCCTAGAACGTGACCTGAAGTTGAGAAAAAGCTGCAGAAGACCTACACGTCTTCGCTCGCAATCAAGACTGTGGTGTACAATTCTCAAATGGTATCCAAATATGATTTCATACGTGGAAACGTAGAACTTTTCTTTTTCAGCCCATAATCCAACTTCGTTCAAACTTGGGCCTAGAACATGACTCGAAGTTGAGAAAAAGCGGCCCAAGAACTACACGTCTTCATCCATAATCAAGACTGTAGTGTACAACTCTCAAATGGGTATCCAAATATGATTTCATACTTGGAAATGGAGAACTTTGCTTTTCAACCCATAATCCCACTTCGTTCAAACTTGGGCCTAGAATGTGACTCGAAGTTGAGAAAAAGCGGCCCAAGAACTACACATCTTCACCCACAATCAAGAATGTAGTGTTCAACTCTCAAATGGGTATCCAAATATGATTTCATACGTGGAAACAAAGAACTTTGCTTTTCAACCCATAAACCCACTTCGTTCAAACTTGAGCCTAGAACATGACCCAAAGTTGAGAAAAAGCGGCCCAAGAACTACACGTCTTCACCCACAATCAAGAATGTAGTGTACAACTCTCAAATGGGTATCCAAATATGATTTCATACGTGGAAACAGAGAACTTTGCTTTTCAACCCATAATCCCACTTCGTTCAAACTTGGGCCTAGAACATGACCCAAACTTGAGAAAAAGCATCCCAAGAACTACACGTCTTCGCTCACAATCAAGACTATAGTGTACAACTCTCAAATGGGTAGCCAAATATTATTTCATATGTAGAAAAAAAGAATTTTGCTTTTCAACCATTAATCCCACTTCGTTCAAACTCGGGACTAGAACGCGACCCAAAGTTGAGAAAAAGTGGCCCAAGAACTACATGTCTTCGGCCGCAATCAAGACTGTAGTGTACAACTCTCAAATGGGTATCCAAATGTGATTTCATACATGGAAACAAAGAACTTTTCTTTTCAACCGATAATCCCATTTCATTCAAACTTCGTCCTAGAACATGACCCAAAGGTTAGAAAAAGTGGCACAAGAACTACACGTCTTCACCCGCAATCAAGACTGTAGTGTACAACTCTCAAATGGGTATCCAAATATGATATCATACATGGAAACGAAAAACTTTGCTTTTCAACCCATAATCCCACCTCGTTCAAACTTGGGCATAGAACATGACCCGAAGTTGAGAAAAAGCGGCCCATGAACTACATGTCTTCACCCGCTGTCAAGATTGTAGTGTACAACTCTCAAATGGGTGTCCAAATATGATTTCATATTTGGAAACAAAGAACTTTGTTTTTAAACCCATAATCCCACTTCGTTCAAATTTGGGCATAGAACGTGACCTGAAGTTGAGAAAAAGCGGCCCAAGAACTACACGTATTCGCTTGGAATCATGAATGTAGTGTACAACTCTCAAATGGGTATTCAAATGAGATTTCATATGTGGAAATAGAGAGTTTTGGTTTTAAACAAGTAATCCCACTCCGTTTAAACTTGGCACTATAACGTGACCCGAAGTTGTGAAAAAGTTGCCCAAGAACTAAACGTGTTCGCCCGCAATCATAACTGTAGTGTACAAATCTCAAATGGGTATCAAAATATGATTTCATATGTGGAAACAAAGATTTTTTCTTTCCAACCCATAATCCCACTCCGTTCAAACTTGGGCTTTGAAAGTGACCCGAAGTTGAGAAAAAGATGCCCAAGAACTACACGTCTTCGCTCGCAATCAAGACTATAGTGTACAACTCTCAAATGGGTATCCAAACATGGTTTCATATGTGGAAACGAAGAGTTTTTCTTTTAAACTCGTAATCCCACTACGTTCAAACTTGGGACTATAACGTGACCCAAAGTTGAGAAAAAGCGGCCCAAGAACTACACGTCTTCGCCCACAATCAAGACTGTAGTGCACAAATCTCAAATGGGTATCAAAATATGATTTCATACGTGGAAACACAGAACTTTGCATTTAAACCGATAATCCCACTTCGTTCAAACTTGGACCTAGACGAAGACACGAAGTTGAGAAAAAGTAGCCCAAGAACTACACGTCTTCACTCGCAGTCACGATTGTAGTGTACAACTCTCAAATGGGTATTTAAATAAGATTTCATATGTGGAAATCGAGAATTATGCTTGTAAATGAGTAATCCCACTCCGTTCAAACTTGGCACTATAACGTGACCCGAAGTTGTGAAAAAGCGGCCCAATAACTAAACGTGTTCGCCCGCAATCATAATTGTAGTGTACAAATCTCAAATGGGTATCAAAATATGATTTCATACGTGGAAATGGAAAACTCTGCTTTTCAACCCATAATCCCACTTCGTTCAAACTTGGGCCTAGAACGTGACCCGAAGTTGAGAAAAGTTGGCCCAAGAACTACACGTCTTCGCTCGTGATCAAGACTGTAGTGTACAATTATCAAATGGGTATCCAAATATGATTTTATATGTGGAAACGAAGAACATTGCTTTTCAACCCAAATTCCCACTTCATTCAAACTTGGGCCTAGAATATGACCCGAAGTTGAGAAAAAGCAGCCCAAGAACTACACGTCTTCTCCTACAATCAAGAATGTAGTGTACAATCCTCAAATGGGTTTCGAAATATGATTTCATACGTGGAAACAAACAACTTTTCTTTTCAACCCATAATCCATCTTCGTTCAAACTTGGGCTTATAACGTGACTCAAAGCTGAGAGAAAGTGGCCCAAGAACTACACGTCTTCGCCCGCAATCAAGACTGTAGTTTACAACTCTCAAATTTGTATCCAAATATGATTTCATACGTGTAATCGAACAACTTTTCTTTTCAACCCATAATCCCACTTCGTTCAAACTTGGGCCTAGAACGTGACCCGAAGTTGAGAAAAAATGGCCCAAGAAGTACACGTATTCATCGGAAATCCAGACTGTAGTGTACAACTCTCAAATGGGTATCCAAATATGATTTCATACGTGGAAACATAGAAATTTTCTTTTCAACCCATAATCCAACTTCGTTCAAACTTGGGCCTAGAACGTGACGCGAAGTTTAGAAAAAATGGCCTAAGAACTACATGTCTTTGCCCGCAATCAAGACTGTAGTGTACAACTCTCAAATGGGTATCCAAATATGATTTCATACGTGGAAACAAAGATCTTTGTTTTTCAACCCATAATACCACTTCGTTCAAACTTGGGTTTAGGACGTGACCCGAAGTTGAGAGAAAGCAGCCCAAGAACTACACATCTTAGTCCGCAATCAAGAATGTAGTGTAAAACTCTCAAATGGGTATCCAAATATGATTTCATACGTGGAAACAAAAAACATTTCTTTTCAACCCATAATCCCACTTCGTTCAAACTTGGGCCTAGAACATGATCCAAAGTTGAGAAAAAGAGGCCCAAGAACTACATGTCTTCACCCACAATCAAGATTGTGGTGTACAACTCTCAAATGGATATCCAAATATGATTTCATACGTGGAAACCAAGAACTTTGTTTTTCAACCCATAATCCCACTTCGTTCAAACTTGGGCCTAGAACGTGACCCGAAGTTGAGAAAAAGCGGCCCAATAACTACACGTCTTCGTCCACAATCAAGACTGTAGTGTACAACTCTCAAATGGGTATCCAAATATGATTTCATACGTGGAAACAAAGAACTTTGCTTTCCAACCCATAATCCCACTTCGTTCAAACTTGGGCCTAGAACGTGACCCGAAGTTGAGAAAAAGCGGCCCAAGAACAACACGTCTTTGTCCACAATCAATACTATAGTGTACAACTCTCAAATGGGTATCCAAGTATGATTTCATACGTGGAAATGGATAACTTTGCTTTTCAACCCATAATGCCACTTCGTTCAAACTTGGGCTTAGAACGTGACCTGAAGTTGAGAAAAAACGGCCCAAGAACTAGACGCCTCGCCCGCAATCAAGATTGTAGTGTACAACTCTCAAATGGGTATCCAAATACGATGTCATACGTGGAAGCAAAGAACTTTGCTTTTCAACCCATAATCCCACTTCGTTCAAACTTGGGCCTAGAACGTGACCTGAAGTTGAGAAAAAGCAGTCCAAGAACTATACGTCTTCGCCCATAATCAGGACTGTAGTGTACAACTCTCAAATGGGTATCCAAATATGCATTGAAATGAAGAAGTTTGTTTTTCAAGCCATAATTACACTTCGTTTAAACTTGGGCGTAGAATGTGACCCAAAGTTGAGAAAAAGCGGCCCAAGAACTACATGTGTTTGCCCGCAATCAAGACTGTAGTGTGTAACTCTCAAATGGGTATCCAAATATGATTCCGTACGTGAAACGAAGAACTTTTCTTTTCAACCCATAATCCCACTTTGTTCAAACTTGGGCCTCGAATGTGACCTGAAGTTGAGAAAAAGCGGCCCAAGAACTACACGTTTTCACCCACAATCAAGATTGTAGTGTACAACTCTCAAATGGGTATCCAAATATGATTTCATACGTGGAAACTGAGAACTTTGTTTTTCAAACCATAACCCCACCTCGTTCAAACTTGGGCCTAGACCGTGACCTGAAGTTGAGAAAAAGAGGCCCAAGAACTACATGTCTTCGCCCTCAATTAAAACTGTAGTGTACAACTCTCAAATGGGTATTCAAATATGATTTCACAGGTGGAAACGAAGAACTTTGCTTTTCAACCCATAATCCCACTTCGTTCAAACTTGGCCTTAGAACGTGACCCAAAGTTGAGAAAACGCGGCCCAAGAACTACACGTCTTCACCCACAATCAAGACTGTAGTGTACAACTCTCAGATGGGTATCCAAATGTGATTTCATATGTGGAAACATAGAGGTTTTCCTTCCAACCCATAATCCCAGTCCATTCAAACTTGGGCCTGGAAATTGACCCAAAGTTGAGAAAAAACAGCCCAAGAACTACACGTCTTCGCTCGCAATCAAGACTATAGTGTGCAACTCTCAAATGGTATCCAAATATGATTTCATATGTGGAAACGAAGAGTTTTTCTTTGAAACTCGTAATCCCACTACGTTCAAACTTGGGACTATAATGTGATCTGAAGTTGAGAAAAAACATCCTAAGAACTACACGTCTTCGCCTGCAATCAAGACTATAGTGTACAAATCTCAAATGGGTATCAAAATATTATTTCATAAGTGGAAATGGAGAACTTTGCATTTCAACCGATAATCCCACTTCGTTCAAACTTGGAGCTAGATGGTGACCCGTAGTTGAGAAAAAGTAGCCCAAGAACTACATGTGTTCACCTGCAATCAAGATTGTAGTGTACAACTCTCAAATGGGTATCCAAATATGATTTCAAACGTGCAAATAGAGAACTTTTCTTTTCAACCCATAATCCCACTTCGTTCAAACTTGGGCCTAGAACGTAACCCGATGTTGAGAAAAAGCGGCCCAATAACTACATGTATTCGCCCACAATCAAGACTGTAGTGTACAACTCTCAAATGGGTATCCAAATATTATTTCATTTCTGGAAACACAGAACTTTACATTTCAACCCATAATTCCACTTCGTTCAAACTTGGGCCTAGAACGTGACACTATGTTGAGAAAAAGCGGGCCAAGAACTACACATCTTCGACCACAATCAATATTGTAGTGTACAACTCTCAAATGGGTATCCAAATATGATTTCATAGGTGGAAACGAAGAACTTTGCTTTTCAATCAATAATCCCACTCTGTTCAAACTTTGACCTAGAAAGTGACCCGAAGTTGAGAAAAAGCGGCCCAAGAACTACACGTCTTTGCTCGCAATCACGACTGTAGTGTACAACTCTCAAATGGGTATCCAAATAAGATTTCATATGTGGAAATAGAGAGTTTTGGTTTTAAACCAGTAATCCCACTCCGTTCAAACTTTGGCCTAGAACGTAACCCGAAGTTGAGAAAAAGCAGCCCAAGAACTACACGTCTTTGCTCGCAATCAAGACTGTAGTGTACAACTCTCAAATAGGTATACAAATATGATTTTATATGTGGAAACGAAGAACATTGCTTTTCAACCCAAAATCCCACTTCGTTCAAACTTGGGCCTAGAATATGACCCGAAGTTGAGAAAAAGCAGCCCAAGAACTACATGTCTTCGCCTGCTTCTCAACCCATAATCCGTCTTCGTTCAAACTTGGGCTTATAACGTGACTCGAAGTTGAGAGAAAGTGGCCCAAGAACTACACGTCTTCGGCCACAATCAAGACTGTAGTTTACAACTCTCAAATGGGTATCCAAATATGATTTCATATGTGTGAACGAACAACTTTTCTTTTCAACCCATAATCCCACTTCGTTCAAACTTGGGCCTAGAACGTGACCCAAAGTTGAGAAAAAATGGCCCAAGAAGTACACGTCTTCGTCGAAAATCAAGATTGCAGTGAACAACTCTCAAATGGGTATCGAAATATGATTTCATACGTGGAAACAGAGAAATTTTCTTTTCAACCCATAATCCCACTTCGTTCAAACTTGGGCCTAGAACGTGACGCGAAATTTAGAAAAAGAGACCTAAGAATTACATGTCTTTGCCCACTATCAAGACTGTAGTGTACAACTCTCAAATGGGTATCCAAATATGATTTCAAACATGGAAACAAAGATCTTTGTTTTTCAACCCATAATACCACTTCCTTCAAACTTGGGTTTAGGATGTGACCCGAAGTTGAGAGAAAGCGGCGCAAGAACTACACATCTTCATTCGCAATGAAGACTGTAGTGTAAAACTCTCAAATGAGTATCCAAATATGATTTCATACGTGGAACGAGAGAACTTTTCTTTTCAACCCATAATCCCACTTCGTTCAAACTTGGGCCTAGAACATGAACCAAACTTGAGAAAAAGAGGCCAAAGAACTACATGTCTTCGCACACAATCAAGATTGTAGTATACAACTCTCAAATGGGTATCCAAATATGATTTCATACGTGGAAACGAAGAACTTCGCTTTTTAACCCATAATCCCACTTCGTTCAAACTTGGGCCTAGAACGTGACCCGAAGTTGAGAAAAAGCGGCCCAAGAACTACACGTCTTCGTCCACAATCAAGACTGTAGTGTACAACTCTCAAATGGGTATCCAAATATGATTTCATACGTGGAAGCGAAGAACTTTGCTTTTCAACCCATAATCCCACTTCGTTCAAACTTGGTCCTAGAACGTGACCCGAAGTTGAGAAAAAACGTCCTAAGAACAACATGTCTTCGTCCACAATCAAGACTGTAGTGTACAACTCTCAAATGGGTATCCAAATATGATTTCATACGTGGAAATGAAGAACTTTGCTTTTCAACCCATAATGCCACTTCTTTCAAACTTGGGCCTAGAACGTGACCTGGAGTTGAGAAAAAATGGCCCAAGAACTACACGTCTTCGCCCACAATCAAGACTGTAGTGTACAACTCTCAAATGGGTTTCCAAATATGATTTCATACGTGGAAACAAGGAACTTTGTTTTTGAAAGCATAACCCCACCTCGTTCAAACTTGTGCCTAGACCATGCACCGAAGTTGGAAAAAGCGGCCCAAGAACGACACGTCTTCTCCCTCAATGAAAACTTTGGTGTACAAATCTCAAATGGGTATCCAAATATGATTTCATAGGTGGAAACGAAGAACTTTGTTTTTCAACCCATAATCCCACTTCGTTCAAACTTGGGCGTAGAATGTGACCCGAAGTTGAGAAAAAGCGGCCCAAGAACTACACATCTTCATCCGCAATCAAGACTGTAGTGTGCAACTCTAAAATGGGTATCCAAATATGATTTCATACTTGAAACGAAGAACTTTTATTTTCAACCCATAATCCCACTTCGTTCAAACTTGGGCCTAGAATGTGACCCAAAGTTGAGAAAAAGCGGCCCAAGAACTACACGTCTTCGCCCGTAATCAAGACTGTAGTGTACAACTCTCAAATGGGTATCCAAATATGGTTTCATACATGGAAACAGAGAACTTTGTTTTTCAAACCATAACCCCACCTCGTTCAAACTTGGGCCTAGACCGTGACCTGAAGTTGAGAAAAAGCGGCCCAAGAACTACATGTCTTCGCCCTCAATCAAAATTGTGGTGTACAACTCTCAAATGGGTATCCAAATAGGATTTCATAGGTGGAAACAAAGAACTTTGCTTTTCAACCCATAATCCCACTTCGTTCAAACTTAGCCTTATTATGTAACCCGAGGTTGAGAAAACGCGGCCCAAGAACTACACGTCTTCACCCACAATCAAGACTGTAGTGTACAACTCTCAAATGGGTATCCATATTTGATTTCATATGTGGAAATAAAGAGTTTTTCTTTCAAACCCATAATCCCACTCCGTTCAAACTTGGGCCTGGAAATTGACCCGAAGTTGAGAAAAAGTGGCCCAAGAACTACACGTCTTTGCTTGCAATCAAGACTGTAGTGTACAACTCTCAAATGGGTATCCAAATATGATTTCATATGTGGAAACAAAGAGTTTCTCTTTTAAATTTGTAATCCCACTACGTTCAAACTTGGGACTATAATGTGACTCGAAGTTGAGAAAAAGAGGCCCAAGAACTACACGTCTTCGCCCGCAATCAAGATTGTAGTGTACAAATCTCAAATGGGTTTCAAAATATGATTTCATACGTGGAAACGCAGAAATTTGCATTTCAACCGATACTCCCACTTCGTTCAAAGTTGGACCTAGACGGTGACCCGAAGTTGAGAAAAAGCGGCCCAAGAACTACATGTCTTCGCCTGCAATCAAGATTGTAGTGTACAACTCTCAAATGGGTATCAAAATATGGTTTCATACTTGCAAACAGATAACTTTTCTTTTCAACCCATAATCCCACTTCGTTCAAACTTGGGCCTAGAATGTAACTCGATGTTGAGAAAAAGAAGCTCAAGAACTACATGTCTTCGCCCCCAATCAAGACTGTAGTGTACAACTCTCAAATGGGTATCCAAATATGATTTCATTTGTGGAAACAAAGAACATTACATTTCAACCCATAATCCCACTTCGTTACAACTTGGGCCTAGAATGTGACCCGAAGTTGAGAAAAAGTGGCCCAAGAATTACACATCTTCGCCCACAATCTAGATTGTACTGTACAACTCTCAAATGGGTATCCAAATATGATTTCATAGGTGGAAACGAAGAACTTTTCTTTTTAACCCATAATCCCACTCCGTTCAAACTTGGGCCTAGAAAGTGACCCAAAGTTGAGAAAAAGCAGCCCAAGAACCACACGTCTTCGCTCGCAATCACGACTATAGTGTACAACTCTCAAATGGGTATCCAAATAAGATTTCATATGTGGAAGTAAAGAGTTTTTCTTTTAAACCAGTAATCCCACTCTGTTCAAACTTGACACTATAACGTGACCCGAAGTTGACAAAAAGTGGCCCAAGCACTACACGTCTTTGCCCGCAATCATAACTGTAGTGTACAAATCTCAAATGGGTATCAAAATATGATTTCATACATGGAAATGGAAAACTCTGCTTTTCAACCCATAATCCCACTTCGTTCAAACTTTGGCCTAGAACGTGACCCGAACTTGAGAAAAAGTGGCCCAAGAAGTACACGTCTTCGCTCGCGGTCAAGACTGTAGTGTACAACTCTCAAATGGGTATCCAAATATGATTTTATATGTGGAAATGAAGAATATTGCTTTTCAACCCAAAATCCCACTTCGTTCAAACTTGGGCCTAGAATATGACCTGAAGTTGAGAAAAAACAGCCCAAGAGCTACACGTCTTCGCATGCAATCAAGAATGTAGCGTAAAATCCTCAAATGGGTATCGAAATACGATTTCATACGTGGAAACTAACAACTTTGCTTTTCAACCCATAATCCGTCTTCGTTCAAACTTGGGCTTATAACGTGACTCAAAGTTGAGAGAAAGTGGCCCATGAACTACACGTCTTTGCACGCAATCAAGATTGTAGTTTACAACTCTCAAATGGGTATCCAAATATGATTTCATATGTGGAAACGAAGAAATTTTCTTTTCAACCCATAATCCCACTTCGTTCAAACTTGCGCCTAGAAAGTGACGTGATGTTTAGAAAAAGAGGCCTAAGAACTAAACATCTTTGCCCGCAAACAAGACTATAGTGTACAACTCTCAAATGGGTATCCAAATATGATTTCATACGTGGAAACAAAGATCTTTGTTTTTCAACCCATAATACCACTTCGTTCAAACTTGGGTCTAGGACGTGACCCAAAGTTGGGAGAAAGCGGCCCAAGAACTACACATCTTCATCCGCAATCAAGACCGTAGTGTAAAATTCTCAAATGGGTATCCAAATATGATTTCATACGTGGAAACAACGAACTTTTCTTTTCAACCCATAATCCCACTTCGTTCAAACTTGGGCCTAGATCATGAACCAAAGTTGATAAAAAGAGGCCCAAGAACTACATGTCTTCTCCCGCAATCAAGGTTGTAGTGTACAACTCTCAAATGGGTATCCAAATATGATTTCATACGTGTAAACAAAGAACTTTGCTTTTCAACCCATAATCCCACTTCGTTCAAACTTGGGCCTAGAACGTGACCTGAAGTTGAGAAAAGGTTGCTCGAGAACTACACGTCTTCGTCCACAATCAAGACTGTAGTGTACAACTCTCAAATGGGTATCAAAATATGATTTCATACATGGAAACGAAGAACTTTTCTTTTCAACCCATAATCCCATTTTGTTCCAACTTGGGCCTAGAACGTGACCCGAAGGTGAGCAAAAGCGGCCCAAGAACAACACGTCTTCGTCCACAATCAAGACTGTAGTGTACAACCTTCAAAAGGGTATCCAAATATGATTTCATACGTGGAAATGGAGAACTTTGCTTTTCAATCCTTAATGCCACTTTATTCAAATTTGGGCCTAGAACGTGACCTGAAGTTGAGAAAAAGCGGCCCAAGAACTACTCGTCTTTGCCCACAATCAAGATTGTAGTGTACAACTCTCAAATGGGTATCCAAATATGATTTCATACGTGGAAATAGAGAACTTTTCTTTTCAACCCATAATCCCACTTCGTTCAAACTTGGGCCTAGAACGTGACCCGAAGTTGAGAAAAAGCAGTCCAAGAACTATACATCTTCACCCGCAATCAAGATTGTAGTGTACAACTCTCAAATGGGTATCCAAATATGATTTCATACATCGAAATGAAGAAGTTTCCTTTTCAAGCCATAATCCCACTTCATTTAAACTTGGGCGTAGAATGTGACCCGAAGTTGAGAAAAAACGGCCCAAGAACTACATGTCTTCGCCCGCAATCAAGACTGTAGTGTGCAACTCTCAAATGGGTATCCAAATATGATTTCACACGTGAAACGAAGAACTTTTCTTTTCAACCCATAATCCCACTTCGTTCATACTTGGGCCTAGAATGTGACCCAAAGTTGAGAAAAAGCGGCCGAAGAACTACACGTCTTCGCCCGCAATTTAGAGTGTAGTGTACAACTCTCAAATGGGTATCCAAATATGATTTCATACATGGAAACAAAGAACTTTGTTTTTCAAGCCATAACCCCACCTTGTTCAAACTTGGGCCTAGACCATGACCCGATATTGAGAAAAAGTGACCCAATAACTACATGTCTTCGCCCTCAATCAAAACTGTTGTGTACAACTCTCAAATGGGTATCCAAATATGATTTCATAGGTGGAAATAGAGAACTTTGCTTTTCAACCCATAATCCCACTTCGTTCAAACTTGGGCCTTAGAACGTGACCTGAAGTTGAGAAAACGCGGCCCAAGAACTACACGTGTTCGCCCGCACTCAAGACTGTAGTGTACAACTCTCAAATGGGTATCCAAATATGATTTCATACGTGGAAATAGAGAACTTTGTTTTTCAAACCATAACCCCACATCGTTCAAACATGGGCCTAGAACGTGACCCAAAGTTGAGAAAAAGCGGCCCAAGAACTACACGTCTTCGCCCGCAATCAAGACTGTAGTGTACAACTCTCAAATGGGTATCCAAATATGATTTCATATGTGGAAACGAAGAACAAT
>SNQJ01S0065477.1:84031-107060 GCA_010110895.2 Picea sitchensis | reverse complement strand
CCTGTGTGTAGTGCGCATAGAACTTCTACGATAGTTAATGAACTACTGGAATGTTATAATGTGGCTCAAGAAGATCATGACAAGGAGGATCCAAGAAATATACAAATACCTGAAACTAAGGGGAAATGCAAAGTGGAAGGTCCAGAGCTTGAATATGTTGCATATGCAAAACCACCAAGGATGCGTAATGTAGATATTGGGATAAAGAGAATCCAAAGTTCACGCAGATAGGAGACTACTGGAATGATGAAACCATGGAAAAATTGCAGACTTATTGCATGAGCATCAAGATCTTATCCCAACCACATTTTCAGAAATGAAGGAGATAACTTGTGATATAGGAGAAATGAATATCCCTTTGAAAATAGATGCTAATCTAGTAAGACATAGACCCTATAGATTGAATCTGAAGCATAAAGAGAAGGTAAAGGCAGAGATAGACAAAATGTTAGAAGAAAGAATTATTGAACGTGTGGTGGAGTCAGAATGGATAAGTCCAATGGTAGTAAAAGATAAGAAAATAGGAGGAATCAAATATTGTGTAGACCTAAGAAAGCTAAATGATGCATGCATTCATGATCCATTTCTGACACCTTTTACAGATGAAGTATTGGAGAATGTCTGGGGGTAGGAGGCCTATTCCTTCACAGATGGATTCTCAGGATATCACCAGATAAATATTGTGAGAGAAGATACATATAAGACTACTTTTGCAACATAGTGGAGAAGCTACCAATAGGCAGTGATGCCTTTTGGGCTGAAGAATGCACCTGCAATTTTTTCAAGAGTAGTGGTCACATCCTTTAAATAATTTATTCATAAGTTCCTTGAAGTTTATTTAGATGATCCAACTGTGTTTAGTCTCTTGAAGAATCACATAGAAGTATTCAGATTAATGTTGGATAGGTGTAGACAATGTCGGAAATGTATTTTATGTGCACCTTTTGGAATTTTGTTGGGCCATGAGGCATGTAAGCAAGGCTTACTAGTGGATCCTGCCAAGATTGCATTTATTTTGGACTTAAAACCACCTACATCAATAAGACAATTAAGAGAAACCCTGGGCCATACATGATACTACATGAAGTTCATTAAGGGACATGCATAAATTACAACACCCATGGAGAAGTTGTTGAAGAAAGAAGCTAAATTCCAATGGAATGAGGACTGCCAGAAAGGTTTGGACACATTGAAGCAAAAGTTAGTGATTGTGTCGATTTTGATATTCCCAGATTGGAAGAAGAAATTTCATGTTCATGTGGGTGCATCGTCCATAACTTTGGACGCCGTATTATCTCATACAAGAGAAGGAGAGCTAAACCATCCAATTGCATTTGAAAGTAAGAAGTTGTCAACAATATAAAATAACTACACTATGACAGAATGAGAGGGATTGGCAATGGTGTATGCGCTGCAGAAGTTTAGACACTATTTGTTGGGGTCTCATTTTAAGATGTATACAGACCATTCCACACTAAGATACTTAGTGAACAAGCTAGTGTTGGGGGGGTAGAAGTTGCAGATGTTTGCTATTGTTCCAAGAGTACGACTTTGAATTCATTGTTAAGCCATGTAAATTGAATACATGACCAGATCTTATCATGCATTCTATCGGGTGAGTATGCAGGGAACCTAGATGATAGTTTACTGGATGTGCATTTATTTGTAGTTCGATTGGTGGATGACTACTTCGCAAACAATGTGAAAATTTTAAGTACAAGAGTGGCTTCATCGAACATGACAACTGCACAAAAGAAACAGTTAGTGGTTAAAGAAATGGACTATCGGCTAATTGCAGGGAACTTATACAAGTTAGGTGAAAATGGGATACTAAGACGATGTGTGTTAGAGCACGAGAGGCCAATGATAGTATCATAAGTGCACAAAGGTATTGTAGGAGGACACTACGCAGGTAAAGAGACTGCTCATAATATTTTGTGCACAAGGCTCTGGTGGTTCACACTTCACAAGAATGTCTAGGAATATTGCCAGGCATGTGATGTTTGTCAAAGGGTTGGAAAGCCATCCAAAAGGGATGAGATGCCCTTGCATCCATAGGTTACAATGTAGGGTTTTAAAAAATGGGCAATAGATTTTGTAGGACCAATCAATCTGCCAACCAGGAGATTAGGAGCTAGGTATATCATCAATGGGATAGAGTATTTGACCATATGGGAAGAATCAACACCAATCACAGATTGCAACGTGGATATTGTTACACAATTTTTGTTTGATAATGTAGTGAAAGGATTTGGGTGCCCACACATTTTACTGAGTGATAAAGGAGCACACTTCCTAAATAAGATGATTGCAACATTGACTGAGGAGTTTCAAATTCACCATCAGAGGAGCACGCTATACTTTCCTCAGGAAAATGGGACAATAGAAGCCTTCAATAAAAATTTAGAGAATGTTTGTACAAAGATATGAAATGCAGGGAGGGATGATTGGGACTTAAGGATCCCTACAATATTATGGGCATATAGGACTACACGCAAAAAGTTGATAGGACCGACACCTTTTAGGTTGGTATATGGAAAATAAGCAGTAATATCGATGGAATTTATTATGTTGAGTTTGCGCGTTGCAACGATTACTAATCTCACAGATTTTGGCACAATAGAGGAAAGATTTTCACAGTTGTTACAACTCAAGGAAGACTAATTTTTCACAGGATTCCATCAACAAGTCTAGAAGGCAAGAGAAAAAGCATGGCATGATAGGCATATTAAGCAGAAAAAATTCCAAGTGAGAGACTTAGTATTTTTATATGAAAACAAGTTTATGCAGCATCCGAGAAAGTTCCAAATACATTGGTTAGGTCCATACGTCATTAAGTATGTGACAGAGGTAGGTGCCGCATTGTTGGAAACGTTGAATGGAGAATTCCTAGGAGGAATGGTGAATGAGAGTCAACTGAAACTCTATAGGGACGATCGAATGTCTGTGCACTAGTTTGACATGTGCAAGAACTTATGTACTATAGTAGTGTATTATAGGAGGAAAAATAAAAAGAATAAGAAATAAAAAGTGGAAAAAGAAAAAGAAAAACAAAGGAAAAAAACCAACATAAAGTAATTAAGTTTCAACAAGAGTAAGTATGCAGAAGAAGAAAGTGTCATGCAGATAAAATAAATTGCGCCGAGCAAGTAAATTACGCACAGAAGCACATCCTGTGCAGTACATGAACGAGTAAGCCAAAAAAATGTGTGGATGAGGATGGATAAAGACCGTTAAATGAAATTAAAGAGAGAAAATGGTGATTCAAAAGTTGTAATGATAGCACAACATGGGGATGCGTAGTCATAAATAAAAAAATTCGACAGAGATCGTGACACCCTGGAAAATCAAGGAAAAAATGTAGCGAAGGATTTGGAATCAATGCAACTTTAAAGCAAGTATTGAATGAAAAATACTAAGGGATTAAAGAGTTAATACATGTGATAAGGTAAACAAACAATTGGCGAAGGGACACAAATCCATGGAGGATCAACAACAAATTGTCATGATTGGTTGGAGTTGCATGGGAGTAAGAGAGAGCCGAGAGTCATGTTGCAGAGCCTGAGAAAAACCACAGAGCCAAAGAAATTTTTGCTAGTAACCGAATTACATAAATGGCACCACCAAAGGCAACAATGTCCATACCAAAGAAAGTCTGAATGAGAGAAGAGACAAAAACACCAGAGGTTGAGGATACTCCGGGAGCATCATCATCGAAGCCAAGGTTTATTAGGGATTACATTCCACCGAGGAAGGATGATGCATAACTAGTGACATTGAAGAAGGATTCCAAATATCAATTGGTGACGCCCGACATCCTAGATGGGGTCATCATAGATGAGGATATGTTAGGTAAGGTGTCACAACTCAAATATGCGTACCATGACATCATAGACACAACGAAGTTCCCTGAACTTGTGCCGAGCGGATAGTTGTAACTGAGAATAGACCCAATGACGAACCAGACTAAACCTGTGCCAAAGGTATGTGCGAGAGGATTGGAACGAGTTGACATACTAAATCTGTTTGACATTACACACTTCTGAAGGAGCCAAGAGGTGAATACATGTGTCAAGATGTTGTTAACCTGTGTGCATGGAGGTTACTTATGGCTGGACATGCCTATTTCTATAGACACAAATCTTATTTCTTGAGTCACAGGCTTACTGTCACAGGGGGAAGATCCCACCTTGTTGTTTGCAGACAAAGAGAATGACAGGAATATGTCAGAGTCTATGAGGGATAACTTTCAAATAGTCAGAGGGGTGCGCGGGTTGGATGTACCAAGTATCTGTGACCCAACAATAAGAATTACGATGCAAGCATTAGTGTGCAAGTTGCTGCGAAAGTGTAGGAAATACCAAGTGCCCACAAGTGTGATAGTTGCAGTTGAGAAGTGCGTAGAAGGGGTATCAATGAGATGGGCACCATTTTTAGCTAACCAATTCCTCATTGATTATGGAAGCACAAGACAGAGGCATGGAATTCCACTATTCCTGGTTGTTGATTCTAAATGCGTTCATAGTGTTGAATGAACCAGAGGATGAACATTTTTGGGTGTAAGAGGTAAGCCGTGCTTGGGATCCAAGTATCATAAATTCTGGTACATGACGAACAAGAGAAGACAAATATATACCAACATTGAGTTCTTTTTATACAATGAAAGGAATGGAGGTGCATCTAGACTACACCACGAGTCGCGCAACAACTTGTATAGGTGTACACATCGATTGCGTGATTCTGAGTAGACCGTCATCACATCCATATACAAGAAAAGAAATACCTACGAGAGGAATGGGTCCAGACAAAGTATAAAATAATGGAGGAAGACATCCAACTCATTATGTAGGATTGGGACCCAGACTGGAAGGTTCTTGCGAATAAAACATAGACGAAGCACCCTAACAGTGAAGAAGAATACCAAGGCAATGATCATGGAAATGGACAAGGCGATGACACATGGGATGCGTAGAAGACAATACCACAAGAAGGGGAAAAGAGGAAAGACCATGATAGGAGACAACAAAATATACATGAAAGAATATGAAATCCCATAAAGAACCAACTATATACACTTTTATGGGTGGTGATATCGACATGATCGACTACCAAGAGAGGGATGCCATAGAAGAGGCAGCTAAAAAAACATGACAAAAACAATAATAATTGCACCAAGAGGTGCATGAATAGGTGGTAACATTTCAACAACTCTGAGAGGCAGAAAGGAGAGCACTAGAGTGAAGGAGGGGCCACAAGCGCGACTTGGGAAGGAGGGGCCACCACTTCTTACTTGTAAGAAATAACAACAACGCATAAAGTTTTGAAGATATCTCCAAATTCAATTGAGTTCCCCACGCCAGAGATGCATGATCATGCATTAGTGTTATCTGATCAGGTTACTTATACACAGTGTTACCTGATGCACCTAGACCCATACCATTTGGTTAGGACAAACTTGGGATCTCCCACACTGTGGATGGGTTGATTGGTACCACAACACATCACAACCCTTATAGCCAACCACCACCCATGTATGGTGCACCTCAATATCCACAACCATATGGAGGGACATCTTATTACCCTCCACCCCCTTACCAATAACCATATCCTGTTGCACCCCCCCCACCCATGAGTGGACCCTCGCCGACACCCATGATGCGTCCAACCTCTCAACCAAGTTCGAGTTCACCTTCTACCTCGACATATAACCTAGGCACTAGTGAAAGCGCTTCACCTTCCTATGTTCCCTATGGATCGTTGCCACAAAAAAATACGTACTTTCCATTTCCTGGTCCTCCAAAACCAATTTCTACTCCACATGGACAACCACATGCAGGCGTTAACTTTGTTCAGCCCTCTCCCATTCAACAACTTCATACTTTTGAACAATTGAATATGAAAAATCTACCCCATCAGCCAAATAATGCCAAGAAGAAAGGAAAAAACTGAAACAATAATAACTGGAGACTAGGAGGAAATAACCCCCAACAAAACCAACTTGCTGGGGGTAACCAAAGTCAAGGAAACCAGAATCCCCAAGGGGAAAATAATAACAAACGTCAAGGGAATAAAAACAACAACAACCTTAGGACGAACTTCCCTTGTGCTCTTTGCGGTGAGTATGGGCATTATACTCACCATTGTCCCCAAATTGCTGACTTCAAATGGATGAAAGAATCCATGAATGTGCCAAGTCCTCCAGCGCCGCCTGCCCCTCAATAGGCCCCACAATAGTAATTGCAACAACCACCCTTGACTATATTGCAAAATCCTATTCCACTCCAAGGTGTGATGAATACCCAACAGGAGGTACACCCTGCCCCACCACAAATGAAGCAGTATAAAAAATCATGGCCCATCCACCCTGAAAATCCGACCTTTCTTAATATCCTCCTCACCAACAAATAAGAGATTCTTTTGCAAACATGCGGTCGTCAATACAATGCACCCCTTGAATCTACTCGAACCACCTCAGAAACAACTACAACTACAACTGAACAACCCTTGATGATTCCATGCCCTAATACTGAACCTACCATTTGTATACCTCACATTCCATTGCGATATAATGTCAATAACCCTTAGGCTAGGGCAGCACACAATTACAGTCTAGTCGAGGACTTGGCACAGTCTCTTACAGCCATGTTTTTATTGGAGGTCCTCCAAACCTGTCCAACTCAGCATAAATCCTTACTTTCCACCTTGGGGGTAGTTGACCCAACTGATACTAGACTCATCACATTTGATCTAGATAGCATAGAACCACGCCTCCCTGCTCTGGTAGCTTTCTAGATACTAGTAAATATTTAAAACATTACAGTTCATCGATGAAGGTGCATCCACATGCATCATGTGAAAAACTGTATGGTAGAAACTTGACTCCCCTGAGCTAGTACCACCCTCCATCACCTTGAGAGCCTATGATGGTCGACCATCCTCCCCTGAAGGGCTCTTCCAAAATGTCCCGGTCGAACTCGGGGGAAAAACCATCCTCATCGACATTGAAGTTTTCGGCGCCCTGCTCGATTACAATATCTTTTTTGGATGTAGCTACATGTACACTATGAAGGCAATAACCTCTTCTGTGTATCGAACAATGATGTTCCCCCATAATGGGAAAATCATCACCATCGACCAAATTACACATTATGAGCCTAACCACTCTACCAACATTGATAACATTCTACCTCTTGTCCGTACTAGCTTTGATGCTTATTCTCTCATTGACATGGGTCCTATAATTTTCAAGGACCCATCCTTGTTAGGGGCATACCATGGAGCACCACCTCTCATACACCCTTCAACATAAGTGTGTGTCATATCTTCTAATGGAACCAACACCAAAGACACAATTCCTCCCACTGAGGCCTCTCCACACCTCGATGTTCCACTAGTTGAAGAACTAATACCTCAAGAATTCCTTGAGAACCCTACTACACCACTTATTCCTGATTCCCCCCCCCTTGAGGGGAAAATCCTAGTTTGGGAGACGATCCCTTAAGCCATTACTCAAATTCACTTCTTGTACCCCCCACCTGGATTTCAAGCATTTCAGGTAGCCACGATGCTTACCCTTCCCAATATGGTTCTTTCCATCCATGTATGGTTGGTATCTTCACCCACCTGCGATAGTTCCTCAACCATCTCTCCCTCCTCATCTAGAGGGAATCCCGATGTAGATTCCAGTACATGCTCCAACCGCACCACCCTCACTCCCAACTTCTGGTACCACTGCCACTGTTGGGGGCAGATGGAAGAAGAAAGAGACCACAACTCCACTTCCTCCCCAAGTTCAACCTCTTTGCGCACCATGAAAAAGATAGGGACACCCCACTAATAGATGTCCTACTCTCCCTGAGTTATGCAATCCAATCCAACTCCCTCAAACAACCACATCGCTCGCCACTTCACCAAGCACGTCTAGTGATACTACTACATCCACCACTGTAGAAAGTAAAGGGTTTCAAAACAGATTTGCTTGTGCCATCTGTTCAAAATATGACCACTACACTCATCATTTCCCAACTCTACCTCAGTTTCGCCAGACGTTAGCTGCAGTACACTAAACCTATCATCAAGAGCCCTCTCTGCCACCACCTTCTAGTACTCACGTCACTAACATTCATTATGTCTCTTCCTCAGTCCCCAAACGGATGAGATGCCTTTGCACTCTCTTTGACTCACTTACTCACTTTACATATCAATGTCTTTGATTGTTGCATACCGAGGTCGTCATTCAACCCCTGTTCAACCACAATCGACCACCTCACCACTGGCACTGCACTCTCTAGATAATGTCAATATTATCTCCCTTGAACCTGAGTCACTTCCCATCCTTCCATGGTTCATAGATCGACTGTCTGAGGACATTCCCCCAAATCCTCCCAATTCTCCAGTAAATTTCCCACGAGAAATCTTGCCCCCTACCACATTTTATCACCCACAATTCCTGGAAATTTGGTTTATGTCAAGCGAGCCATCACACCCTGTATGCGATATCTCCTCTACGTCTTCACCACTTGAGGACAATCACACTTTAACAATCCCCCTTTCACCTCCCCGGATCCCCTATATTCTCATATTTTCCACTGTGATGAAGATATCCTGGAAGAACTCACTACCCTTGATTTCCCATGGAATGCGCTCCATCATCGAGCACTTTTTTTCTCACAGGAAGCCTTTCACCTTCCTAGCCAAGCCTCCATATGTGCAATCGAAACCAATAATTTTATTCCTTCAAGGCATATAGACTAGTTCAACAACCCTATCCCTGCCTCGGATGCTTTTAAAGAAGGAAACATGGCCAATATCTCCCCCACCGTCAAAATTGACATTTCCATCAAACCGAGAATCGTAGAATAAATCACCATTGACGTCGCATGCTCCCCTGAGGAACTCACAGCGTACAAAGATCTCTTTCAGGAATACTGCGATATTTTTTCCTGGTCATATACAGAGATGCCTGACCTCGATCCGTCTACAGTCGAACATCTCATCGACACATGGCCAGATGTCACCCTAGTTTGTCAAAAGCAATGCCCCCTTCACCCATCCAAAGCTGTGGCTATCAAAGTCGAGATTGACAAGTTACAGGTTGCTGGGTTCATTTACCCCATTGCGTATACCTCATGGGTTTCCAACCTCATCAACGTTAACAAAAAACAAGGAACTATTCACGCCTGCACCGAATTTCGCGATCTCAACCATGATTGTCCCAAAAAAAACTTTCCAACCCCTTTCGTCGACCAAATTATTGATGATTGTGCCGACCATGAGACTTTGTCCTTCATGGATGGGTTCTCCAGCTACAATCAAATCCAAATCCATCCAGGAGATCAATATAAAATCACTTTTACTACCCTGTGGGGTACTTTTACTTATCGTGTTATTCCTTTTGGACTCAAGAACGCAGGTGCTACGTTTCAATGGGCAATGAATTATGTTTTCCATGATCTTTCTTGCATCATCCTCACTTATTTGGATGACCTCACTGCTCAATCCAAGAAGTGAACTTAACATTTAGACGACTTACACCTCATTTTTCAACGATGTCCCCAATACAATATCCGCTTGAACCCCCTCAAGTGTGTATTTTTCGTCACCGCCGGACGCCTTCTTGGGTTCATTGTCTCCTAACATGCCATCATGATGGACCCCCTCAAGGTCCAAGCTATCACGAAAATTACACCACCTAGGAATTTATGCCAACTACAGAGCCTACAAGGCAAAGATAACTTGTTACGTCACTTTGTCCCAGATTATGCCACTTGCGCGCATGGTTTCCTTCGCTTATTGCGTCACGATATCCCATTTCGATGGGATGAACACGCTCAAACACTTTTGATGATTTGAAATCAGCCCTATCCAATTCCCCTTTGATTAGTCCTCTAGACTATGATCATGATTACATCCTCTACTTGGCAGTCTCAGCCATCTCAGTAGTAGGAGTCCTCGTCCAATTAGGGGATGATGGGTGTGAACATGTCATTTACTACATCAGTAAAAATATTTCAGGACCACCCTTGAAATACAATCATGATGAGAAACTCGCACTCTCATTTTTCCTCGCAGTTCAAAAACTACGACACTGTATCCTGCTTCGAACTACCAAAGTCGTAGCAGATTCAAACCCCATGCAGTACTTGGTTAGTCGACGATAAATTAATGGAAAATTTGCCCGATGGATCGTCTTCCTTTAGGAATACGACCTAGTGTTCTCAAATCCCAAAATCAAGAAAGTGCTCATCCTCACCGAACTCATCACAACTTTTCCCTCTGATGCTAAAGTTTCACTCGTCAATACAGATTTTCCTGACAGACACCTCTTCTTCATCCCCTCTGATGACCCCTGGTATGGCGACCTTATCATATACCTTCGGACACAAAATTTTTGGTCTCACCTCTCTCGAGACGATCATCGATGCATTTGCCATCAGGCCCCTCGATACCTCCTCATCGGAGACATATTATACCGATGTGGGATCTACACCATCCTTCATCGATGTCTGACCATCAACGAAGTTGACAGAGTCTTGAACAATTTCCATAGTGGCGCTTGCGGTGGCCACCTATTGGGTATGTCCACCACCCAAAAAGTCATTTGATCAGGGTACTTCTGGTCCATGCATTTTCATGACTACAACCACATTGTCAAGCGATGCGACAAATGCCAGCTCTATGCAAACAAATCAGGAGCGCCACCTGCTCTTCTACATCCGGTCATCACCGCCGACCCCTTCTGCAAATGGGGCATAGACTTCATGACTTGCAATCCTCCATCCAGTAATGGACATAAGTACATTGTCATGGCAGTTGATTAATTTACCAAATGGGTTGAAACCATGCCCACTTTCAACAATACCGCTGACACAACAATGCATTTCTTCTTCAACCATGTCATTACCCAATTCAGAGTTCCACTAGAGCTAGTGTCCGATCACAGTAAACACTTTGAGAATGATATCTTCGTCGAAATCTCCTCAAAGTTAGGCTTCTCCCATGAGTTTTCCTCCCCATACTACTCTCAGTCCAACGGATAGATCGAGGCTGTCAATAAAGTCCTCAAAACCATGCTACAATGTACCGTCGACAAACATAAGACCAACTGACATCATATGTTGTTTTCAACATTATTGGATCATCGCACGATAGTCAAAACTGCCACCGGTTTTACACCATTCCACCTCGTCCATGGGATCAAAGCCATCCTCCCTATCGAGTGAAAAATTCCCACGTTACGCACTACCATCGAGCTATTACCCGACACTTCTCCAATGGAGTAGTGCTTACTGACCTTAGATTCACTAGATGAAGATTGTTTATCTTCATTACAGAACAATGAGGCAGCTAAAAAATGGTCCAAAGTCACCTTCGATCGCCATGTCAACCTTCATTCATTCAACGAAGGAGATCTTGTCCTAGCCTATGATATCACCCATGATACTCTCGGCCATGGGAAATTCGAGTCATTATGGCATGGACCCTACATTGTCCAACACAGCCTCACTAAAGGCGCATACATCATGGCCTCTCCAAAAGGATATCCTCTCAAAGAAACTGTCAACGGGTTGTACTTAAAGAATTTTTATGCTCGAGTGTAGCCATTGTACCTTAGGCTTTTTATTTGTACACATTTGTAGAGTTTTTAGTCTTATTTTTCACCACCACTCCTCATGTCTGATCTATCATCCGTTTTATTGACAGATGCATCCTCCATCGACCTACCACATCAGTTACACTGATGGTGCTAGCCGCTGGACACAGAATCTCACTTCAGCCGCTTAGGCCCTCTATACCCCCTCACATGTACTGCTCCACTCCAACGGTATATGTTTAGGCTCAACCACCAACAACCAAGAAGAATAAGCCGCTTTCATTGGTCTCCTCGCTGAGGCTAGTCACCGCCACATTCATCACCTTAGCATTTTATTAGATTCCCAGCTTGTTGTCCTGCAGCTCAACAATGTATATTGTGTCCGTGATCCTTGCCTCTTTCGTAAATACCTGCAAGTTAGACTCTTATCTCACAACTTTGATTCAATCACATTTACACATATTCCAAGACAATTTAATCAAATAGTAGATAATATGGCTAACCTAGTGTTAGATTAACATTTATCACATCAAAAAATCATCACATATACATAAGCATCATACATCTGTCACAAAATATAGATTAGACATCATAAATCATCAAAAACATAAACACATCAAGACATAAATGAGCCAAAAATATTTGTCTATATATATATATATATCCTCAATAATGTCATAAATGTTTACAATATACAAAATACATCGCCCGTAGGCTAGTGAGTCCCCTCACCCCTATAGGTACAAAATGGGTACCCCCTACCCTATACAAAATGGGTATCAACTACCTCGTACAAAATGGGCTCACAAGCCTATACACATACAAAACCCACCACTCCTGGTGCCCCTAGAGCTCCCCCCCTAGGTACTCTGTCAGCTGGAGGAACCCCACCAGCTGGGGGTCCCCTAGGTCCAGGGGGCAGTCGACCAGTCATCACTTCCTCCGCTACAACTTCTCGGAGGATGAAGGTCCACCACTCCGCTGACACACCCACACACTGCTCCAGGACCCTCTCATCCTATATGTGGGCCCACATAATTTTCGATACACCCTGCAGAACATCCTCGAATCGTCGAAGCAGGTCCTTCATCCCCCCTTTGGCCTCTGCCTGTGGCTCACATGTTGTTCAAACACCAATGTCATCTAGTCTCCACCTCTGGGCTGCCCTTGGCTCATGTGTTGGTATAGCACCAACATCATCTCGGCTACACCTCTGTCCAACCCATGGCTCTACTCGCGGTGGTTGTGCTGGTCCCTGGCGAGCCGACTCCCCGACCATCTCTACCTCACGGCCTTAGGGCTCCACATTTGAAAAACAACACCAAAGGTAGAGTTAGCATTCATATATACATAATCATATGCTACGCTATAAAAATCACAAAACATAAATACAAAAACATACCTCTCTAATCCCAAACCTCCCCAGGAGGAAACATTATGTCAAGGTCATGTCGGTAGTCCATACCACCATATGGGTACCATAGTATCACCTGACACCACACACATGCCACATTGGCTGTGAATTAATGGCCACCCTCTCCTCCCCCATGTCGCACCAACACATGGGCCCGTGTCATCAGACACGACTCACGCGGCCTTGAAGGCACCAACAAAATCCTAGGGCGCAAAAGGGGCACCCTCTCCAAAAACCAAGCCACCAGGATCGACCCAATTGCAAATTCATCGGAGTCAGTTGTCCGACACCGGTCAATCTGCCCCATCATCCTAGCATGCAACATCAACCCCTAGGAAAAATGGTCCCCATCCAGGACCCTCTCTGCGATCCTCAACTGGCCTCCTATGATCCGCTGAGTCGCCAAGGATCTGTAGATCCTCAGTACCATGGTAGCGATGCACTGATTCAAGAGATCATCAATCGCCTCAATACAAATGACTGAACCCAACATCGGGTTCAGTCCCGAGCAGCGGCAACGTGCCAAGTCGACCAATCTCTCAACCCCCGACAGTTGGGGGTCAACATGCAGGGGCATCCCACAGAATGGGAGCCTCGTTAGAAAATACACATCCTCCACCACCGAGAACATCAACTGCTGCCCTCTGACGATGAAACACTATAGATCAGTGCTCCACATAGCTATAAGATGCTGCAGTAGGAACTCCTATGATCATATCAAGGGACAGTCGAAGAACTTGAGAAACCCGCAGGCTGCCAAGTGTCTCCGAATGCCCCACTGCTCTCTCACCGCCTCTCGAATATGCTCCCAGTATTTCTCTTTCCAATGGACTGGCATAGTGCTCTCCAGTCATAAGATGATCACTTGCATTGACACAAAAACACTTGGTCAACCCTCATCATCCATAAAAAAAATAAAAAAATTCAAAATTTCCAACACCCTTAGCCTTGCCTCCAGTGCGCGACATTCACCCATACAGGTGCACACATGTGTGTGCCTATTCGATGCACAGCTGCGCACTAATGTGCAACTATCTGAGAAACAACTGCACATTAATGCGCAACTGTCACCCCGACATATGCGCACACATGCACACTTGTCCTCTGCACAACTGCTCATTGATGCACAACTGTTTGAGAAACATCCGTGCATAGTGCGCAATTGTCAGCTTAACATGATCACATCTCATGCACGCCTGTATTTCCCTCCCCCGCACCCCCATGCGCGGCTGTATCAAGCGTAACAACACATTATGTGCGGGAGATGGAGTTATACATGTGCCTCTGAGCACGAGTATTCTTCCTTCTCCCGTGCATTAGTGGGCCCACCCCTAAACCTACTCTTGTACAACCATCTATACACCTCCTAACTCAATTATAGATAATTCACACTATGCAGGAGGATGGGACCACTAACTTGACTCTCATAACTCCCAGATCGGTGGACCTGGGCTCCTGTAATCTCCAAATCTCCTCCAAATGATTTCATCAAATCACTATAGCGATGGGTACAAATGAGGTGGCATTGTGGGCCCACCAACCATATATAGTCCCTTTGCCAAAATTCCACACTCAGTCACAGGAGCCCAGAGCCTCTGTTTCCTGATCCATTCTCTGCCACGAGATCATGGTCCCACCATCTACAGAGTCACATTCCCTGGGTCATGATTTGAGCTTGGCCCCGGGGGAGCAGTTTTCTCACGTCACGTCCATGTATGCATGCTCATGTTCAAAATTATTAGATAACTGTTGTATGTTCTTTATCATTAGATATTGTTCACGTCGAATATTTGGTTTTTATGTGTGCAGGTACTTGGTCATCACAAATGACGCAACCACTTCAAGTATATATTCGAAACTAACATGTAATTATTTCCTCTGAAAATCAATTGCATGTCCCAGTCACATCCTTTGACGTTCACCTTTAGGGTCCAGACACCTGGCTCTACAGTATCGTCACCTCTGCTGCATTTTGGTATTGTCACCCGGTAGCACTCTCCCCCACATGAGTTTTCCCATTTATAGTTCCCCTTGGAAACTTGACACTCGTGCTGATTTCACCCCCTAGGGATGGGAGTCCTTGATAGTCTTATGCACTTCCGAGAATAAAGACACATACTTATTTTCATCATATTTCTATATTTCCCAATGGGCTCCCATGTTATCACATATCGATTATCTTGACTGCACCTTCGCAACATCATTATCCCTCCATCTCATCCACCATCAATTTTCCCATCTGCAGATTTCCCTCCATTCATTTACCTCATACAGAAACCCATCCATGGGGCCCCCACCCTCCACTAGTTTTCTTCGCAACTTTCACCCCCATAAGCCAAGCCATCTTGCACTGGGGCACCCATTTATGTATCTGTACACTCATCCCAAATTATTCTTTATTTATTTGGTAATTGTAAAAAGCCTTTGTTTCCAGCATTTACTAGGCTTTTTGTCATCACCCCTGATGACCTTCTTTATTCCCAGTAACAAAACCCATGTTGCCCTTGCTTGGGGCATCCATTCTCCTTTTTTTTTCATTTCAACATCATTCACGAACCCTGAGTATCCCAAAATCCATGTACCCCTGATCTCTGAGTTTGTCCACTTCGTCAAGCCTCTGACACAGTTTAACCCCATATATAGTCATCCCCCTGACACTAGATATAATTTTACAGTTGCTGCCAATCATCCTTCAACATTTCCCAACCAAGGGTAGTCTTGAGTCTCACCACATATTGACTTCGTCCATGTTACCCTCCAGTTCATGATCTCATCTTAGTAGATTTCATGAAGCCATTTTCTTCTTGGAGTCACGCCTCCCTTTCTGTCGACATCAACACAGTTTCTAGAAGGGCGACAATATCTTGACTCTCATTACCTTTACAATGAGGAGTCTCAGATGACATAGAGAGAATCATCATTGCTCTTTGATTCCGTTGACCCCCATAACATTCTACTTCAACAAAATCTCATGTTAGGTGGGTCTTACTATGTGACTATTGCAGTTGTTTTATACCAGCCGAAGACATCTGAATTCGTTAGGCCATCAATGCCTATGAGTCATCAACACTTCTTACAGGTGTCCTTGCCTCACTTCAGAGTATGTTCACCATTCAAAATTGTCATCTGTTGTTATCAACAGCCCTGGAGGGCGCTGCAATTATCTAAACCAACATACATATTTAGTTACCATCTTACATTTTTGTTACATGACACGAGCATGGGGTATGCCCACCTCATTTGTATACATATTTTCTTTTTTCTCCCTAGAGAAAGGTTTAGGTCCCACAGTTTCCCCTCTCCCTCCAACGGATCTCTCTTGCAGTTCCTCTTAGCACTCTTCATTATAATGACACTCTCAGTAAGAGAAACATTGATGTATTTTCGCTATACGTATGCTCCTAACCTCACACATCAGAGGAAATCTGTTATCACTGATATTTTGTCTGCAACATTGCATGAAAATGGTTACAGAAATACAACAATGCCAACAACAATTAGTTCACCTACAACACTAAAATACATTTCAAAAGGCAAAAACTATACAATTGGTCAAAAATTGACATGCACAAATTCACCAAAGGAAGCGCACACAAAGTGCACTGGCCAATAAATCCCTCAGAGCTTACAATTCACCAAATGCACGACTGTATACGAGAAAATCCGCACACTCCTGTGAATGCCACATTTATGGTTATTGTTTCCCCCCAACCACTTATGGACTAGCTCCCAACTAGATTTGACCTCCATATCTGAGCGAAATCTGAATGGGGAGATGGTCAAGGACCAAAGGGTGCCCTAAAAGGCCTCTTGTTCAGACCAAGAACCAATTACATTTTTCCTTGAAGAAATTCTATGAATAAGACCCATGGGTGCACTAAGAAACCAAGATCTTCATAGCATTGTTATGCTGCCTCAATTCTCCTTGAGAATCCTCTTTTCTCCTTGGAGTATTCAAGCATCATTGCAATAGGCCATTCCAATCACCTCTTGAGGGAATAGGCATTGATTTTCTTCACCATTTGCCATTTTTCTTCCATTGTAAGAAGATCTCTCCATTATGGAACTCAAGATCCCTCCCAAGGAGGAAGATGGGACTCACAAGTCCTCATTTTTCTCTACGATGTTTTTCCTACTAACATAGTTATCTGTTGGTGGCATTATCTTGGTCATTGGTTGATTATTTATAGTTCTAAGTTTCTTATGCATTCTAACTTTTATTTCTTAGTTGTTTTAGTTTGTTTCTTTGTTTACTACATGTGTTTGGATTGTTTAACCCACTCACGAACTTCTGTCTTGTCTAGTAGGCCCAACTAGGCATGCAAGTGTTGTTGTTTTGCTCACCCAAGTGACAAAACCAACACACCAATGAGTACCAAGTCACCNTTCTTTGTTTACTACATGTGTTTGGATTGTTTAACCCACTCACGAACTTCTGTCTTGTCTAGTAGGCCCAACTAGGCATGCAAGTGTTGTTGTTTTGCTCACCCAAGTGACAAAACCAACACACCAATGAGTACCAAGTCACCCGGACTTAGTCGTTTCACATATGCCCATAGGAGCACTACACAAGTTACAAACATGTATTGTGCAGGAAATATTGTTCCATGCAGAGTCAATGCCAAAGGACTTGGCTAAGCTAACAACAGATAAGGAAGAACTGCAGAAGGATTATACGACAATTGTGCAGGAGAAGGACAAGATCAAGCAAAAGGAAGAGATTATATTGAAGGAGAAGGACGAGGCTGAGCAATAGGTAGAGAGGATA
This sequence comes from Picea sitchensis, assembly GCA_010110895.2. Lineage (NCBI taxonomy): Eukaryota > Viridiplantae > Streptophyta > Pinopsida > Pinales > Pinaceae > Picea > Picea sitchensis. The sequence goes on along the minus strand of SNQJ01S0065477.1, from coordinate 89,285 downwards.
GAAAGGGTCATCCATAAACTATATAAGGAGATTCCAGAGGTGCCAATGGTGGTAGAAGCCACACTAGAGAAACACGCATAAAAAATCAATGAGGTCATTTAAGGCTTCCACCCTAGAATCGGGGAGTTGGAAGTGTGCACTACACTAGGGACACCACCTGAGGAAAAGGAACAAAGAGAAAGAACAACCATAACCTTAGTAGCAATCATTAAGAGTCTGCATGAGGAGTGCATGAAGATATGTGTAGAAAGAATGCAACTTTGGACAAAGTTGATGGAGGATCCGACGATGAAGGGCGTTGAGTAAATACTAAGGAATGCATAGGAGAAGGTGTTGAAGGTCCCAATGAATATAAACACGATTCCACCATCTGAGCACATAACAACCATCCTGGAGAATATGCAGTCATACAACGAGATAAAACAACTAAGGGAAGAACAAAAGACTCTCACACAAGGATTGGTACCCTTGCAGGATGAAGCACTCATGGTCATAGGGGCATTGGCAACTGCGCAAGACATGGTGAAGAACAAGGCACAAGAGAAGCTCATGACCCTGACTGTGCAAGTAGTAGAGGAGATTTTGGAGAAAGAAGCTGAGGTAAAGAAGGAAGTTGCTATAGCAAGAGAAACCCTCCAAAAGTTCATGGAAGTGTGGAAGGGCGTGACACAATAGTCTTAAGTGGTTTGGGATGAGCTACAAGTGAGTGTTGGGGGCTTGTTGGACATGCATTTTGAATAACTAAGTTTGGAAAAGCATACACAAAAGAAGAAAAAGGAGCAATTTGCGAGGTCAAAGTGCATGCAAAAGCATAAAGAACAATAGTTAGGCATGCAAAAGGATCATGCAAGCAAAAAGGAAGGAAAAATAGGTGTTAAAACATCATGCTGGTGAAAAAGAAGGAAAAACAACTAGGACATATTAGTGTTTTGGGATAAACTATTGGGGTTCTGAGCCCCCAATCTATGTATAAATATGTAATGGGTTGGGGAAGAATAGGCTGCTAGAGTAAGATAATAGGTTGTGTATGAGTGAGAATCCTGACTGAAGGGTTTGGATGGGTTTTGCAGAGGGAGAGAAGCTTGCACTACAAAGCAACTAGGTGGGTTTGGATAGTATGATATGTTATATCTATTGTAAGCATAGTGCACAGGCCTGAGATGGTGATTTCATGAAGACTAATATAGAAGCCAACCATTGTGGACGTATCCCAAGGATTGGGTGAACTATGTTAAATCCTGTGTCTAAATGTGTCCTTTGATGTGGTTGTTTATGCATAATTAGTATATACATGTTTACTATATGATTGATGCGCAGTAATAATCAATGATACATTAGATTACTTATGTTGAAATACATGTTATAAGGGCTCTACAAAATAGAGTTTGTTAACTAATCAAAGGATATGAATAACGATATTGCACACAAGGTGGATAAATAGTAATGAATATGATGATAGCCTCACATCCCCTCATCCCTATAGAAACTTGGTTCCTATAGCCCTAATAGATGCCTCGGGTGAGAATTCACTTTCATGCAAGTGACGTCGAAAGGGCCGGTATATAAATGGTTTTGTTGGTTGAATAAACTGAACCTAGGGTCTTATAACCACACACCAACAATTGTTAACAAGGCTACAAGTTCCTGTCACTTACTTTTATGGTTGATTTCTCCACCAAACATTTTGAATACATATCCACTGGTCAACCTTCGTCTATCCATATCTCCAGTCCAGTCAACATCAACAAAGCCATGTAAATTTACTTCCCTATTAGTTTCAAGTTTCCCTTGGTAATAGATCACATATTCTGTTGTGCCATGCAAGTACCTGAACACTCTCTTGACATCAGTCCGATGCTCTTTCCTAGGTGTTGACTTGTATATTCTCAATACTCCCATTGCATGAGCAATATCTGGCTGAGTGCATACCATTGCATACATCAGAATACCAACAACACTATCATAGGGAACATGTGCCATGTCCTCTACGTCTTCCTGTGTCTTTGGACATCATCCGTTAGTTTTTCTTCCATAGGAATTGGTACCTTGACTGGTTTGCAATCCTACATGTTGAAACACTTCAAGACTATTTTAATGTACTTTCTCTTATTTAACCAAATCTTTCTAACTGCCCAATCTCTCTTGATCTTCATTCCCAAAATGAAGTTTGCTGCACCAAGATCCTTCATGTCGAACTTGGAGTACCGCTACATCTTTACCTTCTTTATTGCATCGATGTTGTTCCCAACCAACAACATGCTATTGGTATAGAAAGATACACATATGAAATGACCACCTTCTTCCTTGGAATATACATAATGATCAACCTTGTTTCTCACAAATCCCAAACTAAGGATGCACGTGTCAAATTTTTGGTACTGCATCCTTGGTGATTTATTTAGACCATAAGGGGAGCTCTTCAATTTGCACACCATTTCTTTCTTTCCCTCTACTTCAAATCCTTCAAGTTGTTTCATGTAGATTTCTTCTTGCAGGTCCCCATGTAGGAACATTACCTTCACCTTTATTTTCTCTATTTCATGATCAAACATTGTAGCTAGAGACATTAGTACTCTAATGGAAGTTAATTTTGCAACAAGGGAGAAAATCTCACCAAAGTCGACTCCCTCAACTCGGGAATACACTTTTGATACCAGTTGAGCTTTGAACTTCTCGAATTGACCTGCTACATTCAGATTTCTCTTGAACACCCACTTTCTTTCGATGGGTTTCCTTACATTTAGTAGTTTGACCGAATCCCATGTCTCATTCTTATGAAATGATTCCATTTCTTCAACCATGACATCCTTCCAGAGTTTACCCTCTATTGAGTCAACTACCTTCCCGACCAACTTGGTATCCTCATTAGTGGTAGATAACACAAATGCATAATGAAAATCAAGTGAACTATACCTTTCAACTGGTTTCCTTGCTTGTTCAGACCTCCTTACAATCAGAGTTGGCTATTCCACCTCTTCATTTGATTCAATCGACTCATTTGAATCATGCTCTTCGTTCCTCAAATCAAACACCAATTTCTCTAGTTCTTTCTTCATTTGAGCCTTTTCAGTCATGGAAGTTCCTCTAACTTCCCCAAAGACCACATCTTGACTATAAACTGCTTTTCTTAACACTGGATTCCATAGATTATATCTTTTCATTCCATCCTTGTAGCCGATGAAAATACGCTTGACTTCCTTATTGTCGAGCTTATTCCTCTTTTCCTTGGGAACATGCACAAATTGATCACAACCAAATACTTTGAGATGTGAAACGAAGGATTATTACCAAACCATACCTCATGTGGATTCAAGTTGACTAGCATTGATGAAGGAGACCTACTTACCAAATATTTTGCATTGTCAACTACCTCTACCCAGAATTCTTGTGCGAGCTTGGAGTCACAAAGCATGCTCATTTCCTTTTCCATCAACGTCCTGTTCATTCTTTTAGCAACTCCATTTTTCTGCGGGGTATATGGTGTGGTATTTTGGTGTGAAATTCCAAATTGCTTGCAAAAATACTCAAAATCCTTCCCACAAAACTCATCTCAATTGTCAAATATCAACACCTTGATTTTCTTATCTATCTAGTTTTCCTCAAGAGATTTAAACTCTTTGAACTTCTCAAAAACCTTTGATTTCTTCCTTAGGAAATATAACCATGTCTGAGAGCTCCTTTGATAGATTTGTGCCTCGAAAGGTTCTTCGTCATATTCCCATAATTCCACGTTTGCAGCGATTGTTCAGGTGTGAAATCATAACACAATTTATGGATTACCATGCACGTAACAGAAGTGGATATGGTGTTCTTCGAATGCCTGCTGATGGTTCTGCATTTAGGGAAATTGAGGAAAAATGGGCAGATTTCAAAGATGAACCTTGTAATGTTAGGCTTTCATTGGCAGCTGACGGTGTTAATCCATTCAAAGAGCTTAGGTATATTTACTCAGTGTGGCCTATTTTTGTTATCAACAATAACATTCCTACTTGGATGTCAATAAAGAGGGAGCACATAATCTTGACAATGATTGTTCCAGTTATTTGTTTACATTAATTTTTTAAATTTGACATTTTCATTTGTTTCAATTTTTGCATAATATATTTTGTTTATTTATTTAATTACATATATTACATGATATCATTCCTTTAGTAATTATGTGTAATTTCAAACAAATATTAGGTAAGTACCAGGTTAAAGATATGAATGTATATATCAAGCCTCTTATCGCCGAGCTACTAAAGTTATGGGCTGGCATAAGAATGTATGACATATGTAAACCAATCGAGGAGAAGAAATTTAAATTTCATGGAATACTTTTATGGAAAATTCATGATGCCCCTGGACTAAACATTTTTGTGGTATGTATAAGAATTCTAATATTGCGCTTTAATACTGTATAATATTTTAATGTTATCATGGTGCATGTTTACTTTTTAAATAATCTCATCATATAATTGACATTAATCCCATTTGTTGTAGGTCTTCAAACAAAGGGTAAATTTGCATGTCCAGTTTTTGGCCCTGAGATGAAGTATCATCATTCAAAAAGTTTAGGAAAGATGGTGTTTGATGAGTATAGGAACCTTCTTCCTAAGAACCATAGGTATCGTACTACTGAAAAACATATTTTCAATGGGAAAGAAGAGACTGGTTTGAAACCACGAAGAATGACACCAAACCTATGGAGGTTGGAATATAATAGAAATCATCAAGGTACTCAATTTCATAATGTATCTTAGATTATGTAGTGTTTTGAATGTTTATTTTAATCATTGAATTTATTTTACCATATTTGATAATTATTTTTCTGATTTCTTTTATGCTTCATGAAGGCCGCAATCATCATGAAGGTATTAATAATGGGCTTCCATGAGGAATGAAATCTTATCCCACTCAATTCATGAGGTTACCCTACTATGAGGAGCTAAAAATAGCTCATTTGTTTGATATAATGCATATCGGGAAGAATGTGACTGAAACGTTATGGCGAATCATAGATGGTAGGAGGGACAAAGAAAACATTGTCAAAATTTGTACTAACATTCAAGAAGCCAATCATGCAATGTGAAGTGTGATCCCATATTCAAATAGATCAGATGGAGTACTAGAACGAAATAACCTTCCATGGTTATTAACAGAGCAACAAAACAATGATGTAAAAGATGTCATTCAAAGAATTAAATTTCCCACGGGTTTTGCTTCAAACATAAAAAATATCTTAACGAAGAAAGGTGAATTTGGTGGGGTAAAA
>SNQJ01S0065477.1:70971-84021 GCA_010110895.2 Picea sitchensis | reverse complement strand
GTTATAACTAATATTTAATATTGGTGAATTATGTTTTTTTGATTCAGTTGCTCTAGAGTGGGATGCACTGCATTTATACATTGCAAACAATCTTGACTGGATGAATGTATGGATTGAAAGATGTAAACAACATAATGGAGGTATGTTATCATGGCAACGACTGTCTGAATTGGTTAGAGAAGCTCGTTGTAATGACGATGCCAATGTTACGCAAAGGGAAATTGATCTAGCATATGGTTTGAAAGATGGATAGGTAAGCAATTTCAACCATTTTATTCAGTTATTTTATATTATACTAATGTGACTACATGTGTACTGTATTTTTCAGATACTTTCGAAGTTATATAAATATATGTTAATTTATTAATTTACAATGCATCTTTTACATATATGACATATTGCAGTTGAAACACCACAAGGCTATGTGGTGCAATGGTAGTAAATTTCGCATCAAACAATTGGATGAAACAAGGAAAACTTCTGATAGTGGGATAACCACAGTATTTCGGGTTACTAATGTTTCCTCTAGGAGTGACATACATCCCCGAGAATATGAAAATAGATACTATGGGTATTTAAACGATATACTTGAGTGTGACTTTAATTCCTTCAAATTAGTATTGTTCGATGTCAAATGGTATAGGTTATGAATGCATGAACGTGATGAGGAAATAACTGTTATTCAACATGCCAAGGGATTTCCAATGATTAAAACAACGATGTTTGAAAGAGGACATGATCGCTATGTTTTTCCAAGCCAATGTGAACAGGTCTTTTACTCAAATGTTCCAGGTGAAAGGGGTTGGTCATTTGTTGTTAGATATGATCCAAGAGGAAGGCCAATTAAGTATACTCATTTACAGGAAGAAGATGATATTGAAGATGAAAAATATGATTCGATAGAATATCAGACAAAGCCGAAAGAGCATGGAGGGTCGACTGATGAAGAAGACAAATAAGATCATGATCTAGGCATAGGAGACAATATTGCAATTCCTGATGATGATGTCAATGGAAATATGCTCGAAAATGACATTGATGACGATGATGATATCATCAATCCTTTCAACATCGTTTCATAACGAGATGATGATATAGATGTCGAGTTCGATGAAGAAGATCAAGATAGAGAATAAGGATGATTACACAGATGTTGAGGTTGGATTAGGTATGTGGCTATATAATATTTTAATTTGTATGAATTTTTCTCTTAAAATTATTTACTTTTAATGTCATGGGTTAATTACATGTTTTTAAGTTTTATGCGACGTTTTTATATCCTAGGTTACATGTTATTTAATTATTATTTGAAACCTGAAAATAGTTGTCAATATAGTAAAGTACATGCTAGACTAAAAATATCATTTAGAAACACATAATTTCATGTACCTTCATTAATTTTTGTTTTTGTAGTTTCTATGCATGAATCTTAATAGGACGTTGCTTTTGATTATTTTATATTTTATAGATTAGGTTTTTTGGGATCAATTGAGAGTGATGTGAGGGGGAGGGGAGGGGACATGTGAGCTTCCACCTTCACGTGGTTGGCCTTGTTAAGTAGAGGATAAATTATTCTTGAAACCAAGAGAATCTCTTTCATTTTTATACCATCATGATCATATAATGTTTCATCAATATTGTTACCTATTTGAATCTTCTTAGAATTGCCATAAACCCTATTTTTCATATATTCTAGTAGATATGTTAATGATTCCAAGTTTCATATTTGTATTTGACTGAAGGTCCAGCTATCATTCAAAGTATCAAATTGATATTTCAAGTTGATAAACCAAATATGAAATGAATCCAAGCATCATTTGATATCATCACAAGAGAGACTAATGTAAATAATCTTGTGATGAATTTGCTATACTATCGTCGAAAAAAGTTCGTCGATAATTTTATGCCATTAGAATGTAATTTTGTACAAAAATAATGGATCTTGGGGAATACACCATTGTCAAGGAACATTCACATGCCTTAACGATATGGGAGGGTTTCTGGACTCAAATTTGATCGACACATTGACTTTCTTCCATCATCAATTCATCATGGAAATTACCATAAACCCAACTATTTTTCACATGTTATAGTAGATATGTTAATGATTCCAAGTTTCATATTTGTATTTGAATGAAGGTCCAGCTAGCTTGCAAAGTATCAAATTTAGATTTAAAGTTGATAAAACAAATATGAAATGAATCCAAGCTGCATCATTTGATATCGTCTCAAGAGAGACGGATGTAAATAATCTTGCAACGAATTTGCTATACTATTCACGAAAAAAGTTCGTCGAAAATTTTATGCCATTAGTATGTAATTTTGTACAAAAATAATGGATCTTGGGGACTACACCATGGTCAAGGAACGAGGAACAAAAATTGCATGAGGACTAGACACGTCCGACAACAGAGACCTGCGAATGGGGCCAATGTTGACATTTTTTCAAACAGTTTCTGTATGCACTGAAATTTTTCATGGATAGACTATTGGCATGCCTTAACAATATGGGAGGGTTTATGGACTCAAATTTGAGTGAAACACCCACTTTCTTCCATCATCACTTCATCATGTAAACCATAAACCTAATTTTCTTTCAGAGTACCCAATTTGGTTGACCAAAGTTTTAGTCTTTCGTCGGTCTTTCTTCATTTTGCTTTCAGGTTCTACATTAATGTATATACAATTTATCTGTGTCATAGTTGTGATGAAAAATCCATCTATTTCATTGATTGATTAATCAACACCATCAAGATACTAGAGGCGAGCAACAGTGACATGTGAATGGGGCCAACGTCGAAATGTTTTCAAACTGTATCTGTATGCATTGAAATTTGACCTGGATAGACTATTCACACGCCTTAACGATATGGGAGGGTTTCTGTACTCAAATTTGAGTGACACACCCACTTTCTTCCATCATCAATTCATCATGTAAACCATAAACCCAACAATTTTTCATATGATCTAGTAGATATGTTAATGATTCCAAGTTTCATATTTGTATTTGACTGAAGGTACAACTAGCTTGAAAAGTATCAAATTGAGATTTCAAGTTTATAAACCAAATATGAAATGAATCCAAGCTGCATCATTTGATATCGTCGCAAGAGAGACAAATGTAAATAATCTTGTGACAAATTTGCTATACTATCGACGACAAAAGTTCATTGATAATTTTATGCCATTAGTATGTAATTTTGTACAAAAATAATGGATCTTGGGGACTACGCCATTGTCAAGTAATGAGGAACAAGGAACGAAAATTGCATGAGGACTAGACACGTCCGACAACAGGGACCTACGGATGGGGCCAACGTTGAAGTTTTTTCAAACAGTTTCTGTATGGACTAAATTTTTTCATGGATAGACTATTGGCATGACTTAACAATATGGAGGGTTTTTGGACTCAAATTTGAGTGACACACCCACTTTCTTCCATCATCAATTCATCATGTAAACTATAAACCCTAATTTTCTTTCAGAGTACCCAATTTGGTTGACGCAAGTTTTAGGATTTCGTCGGTCTTTATTCATTTTGCTTTCAGGTTCTACATTAATGTATATACAATGTATCTGTGTCATAGTTGTTATGAAAAATCCCTCTATTTCGTTGATTTCTTAATCGACACCATCAAGATACTAGAGGCGAGCAACAATGACATGTGAATGGGGTCAACGTCGAAATGTTTTCAAACTGTATCTGTATGCATTGAAATTTGACCTGGATAGATTATTCACATGCCTTAAATATATGGGAGGGTTTCTGTACTCAAATTTGACTGATACACCCACTTTCTTCCATCATCAATTCATCATGTAAACCATAAACCCAACTATTTTTCATATGTTCTAGTAGATATGTTAATGATTCCAAGTTTCATATTTGTATTTGACTGAAGGTCCAACTATCTTGAAAAGTATTAAATTGATATTTCAAGTTGATAAACCAAATATGAAATGAATCCAAGCTACATCATTTGATATCATCACAAGAGAGACAAATGCAAATAATCTTGCGACGAATTTATTATACTATCGACGACAAAAGTTCATCGATAATTTTATGCCATTAGTATGTAATTTTGTACAAAAATAATGGATCTTGGGGACTACACCATGGTCAAGTAACAAGGAATGAGGAACGGAAATTGAACGAGGATTAGACATGTACGATAGTAGGGACCTGCGAATGGGGCCAACGTTGAAATGTTTTCAAACAGTTTCTGTATGCACTAAAATTTTTCATGGATAGACTATTGGCATGCCTTAACGATATGGGAGGGTTTATGGACTCAAATTTGAGTGACACACCCACTTTCTTCCATCATCACTTCATCATGTAAACCATAAACCCTCATTTTCTTTCAGAGTACCCAATTTGGTTGATGCAAGTTTTAGGCTTTTGTTGGTCTTTATTCATTTTTCTTTCAGGTTCTACATTAATGTATATACAATGTATCTTCATCATAGTTGTGATGAAAAATCCCTCTATTTCGTTGATTTCTTAATCAACACCATCAAGATACTAGAGGCAAGCAACGATGACATGTGAATGGGGCCAACGTCGAAATGTTTTCAAATTGTATCTGTATGCATTGAAATTTGACCTGGATAGACTATTCACATGCCTTAACAATATGGGAGGGTTTCTAGACTCAAATTTGATTGACACACCCACTTTCTTCCATCATCAATACATCATGTAAACCATAAACCCAACTATTTTTCATATGTTCTAGTAGATATGTTAATGATTCCAAGTTTCATATTTGTATTTGACTGAAGGTCCAACTAGCTTGAAAAGTATCAAATTGAGATGTCAAGTTGATAAACCAAATATGAAATGAATCCAAGCTGCATCATTTGATATCATCGTAAGAGAGACGAATGTAAATAATCTTGCGACGGATTTTCTATACTATCGACGACAAAAGTTCATTGATAATTTTATTCCATTAGTATGTAATTTTGTACAAAAATAATGGATCTTGGGGACTACACCATAGTCAAGTAATGAGGAATGAGGAACGCAAATTGCATGAGGACTAGACACGTCTGATAGCAGGAACCTGCGAATGGGGCCAAGGTTGAGATTTTTTCAAACAGTTTCTGTATGCACTGAAATTTTTCATGGATAGACTATTGACATGCCTTAACAATATGGGAGGGTTTCTGGACTCAAATTTGAGTGACACACCCACTTTCTTCCATCATCACTTCATCATGTAAACCATAAACCCTAATTTTCTTTCAGAGTACCCAATTTGGTTGACGCAAGTTTTAGGCTTTCGTCAGTCTTTATTCATTTTTCTTTCAGGTTCTACATTAATGCATATACAATGTATCTACGTCATAGTTGTGATGAAAAATCCCTCTATTTCATTGATTTCTTAATCAACACCATCAAGATACTAGAGGCGAGCAATAGTGACATGTGAATGGGGCCAACGTCGAAATGTTTTCAAACTGTATCTGCATGGATTGAAATTTGACCTGGATAGACTATTCACATGCCTTAACGATATGGGAGGGTTTCTGGACTCAAATTTGAGTGACACACCCACTTTCTTCCATCACCACTTCATCATGTAAACTATAAACCCAACTATTTTTCATATGTTCTAGTAGATATGTTAATGATTCCAAGTTTCATATTTGTATTTTACTGAAGGTCCAGCTAGCTTGCAAAGTATCAAATTGAGATTTCAAGTTGATAAACCAAATATGAAATGAATCCAAGTTGCATCATTTGATATTGTCGCAAGAGAGATGAATGTAAATAATCTTGTGACGAATTTGCTATACTATTGACGACAAATGTTCATCGATAATTTTATGCCATTAGTATTTAATTTTGTAAAAAAATAATGGATCTTGGGGACTACAGCATGGTCAAGTAACGAGGAACGAGGAACAAAAATTGCACGAGGACTAGACACGTCTGACAACATGGACCTGCGAATGGGGCCAACTTTGAAATTTTTTCAAACAGTTTCTGTATGCACTGAAAATTTTCATGGATAGACTATTGACATGCCTTAATGATATAGGAGGGTTTCAAGACTCAAATTTGACTGAAACACCCACTTTCTTCCATCATCAATGCATCATGTAAACCATAAACCCAACTATTTTTCATATGTTCTAGTAGATATGTTAATGATTCCAAGTTTCATATTTGTATTTGACTGAAGGTCTAGCTAGCTTGAAAAGTATCAAATTGAGATTTCAAGTTGATAAGCCAAATATGAAATGAATCCAAGCTGCATCATTTGATATCATCGCAAGAGAGAAGAATGTAAATAATCTTGCGACAAATTTGCTATACTATCGATGACAAAAGTTCATCGATAATTTTATTCCATTAGTATTTAATTATGTAGAAAAATAATGGATCTTGGGGACTACACCATGGTCAAGTAACGAGGAATGAGGAATGCAAATTGCACGAGGACTAGACACATCCGACAACAGGGACCTGCGAGTGGGGCCAACGTTGAAATTTTTTCAAACAGTTTCTGTATGCACTAAAATTTTTCATGGATAGACTATTGGAATGACTTAATGATATGGGAGGGTTTCTGGACTCAAATTTGAGTGACACACCCACTTTATTCCATCATCACTTCATCATGTAAACCACAAACCCTAATTTTCTTTCAGAGTACCCAATTTGGTTGACGCAAGTTTTAGGCTTTCGTCGGTCGTTATTCATTTTTCTTTCAGGTTCTACATTAATGTATATACAATGTCTCTGTGTCATATCTATGATGAAAAATCCCTCTATTTCGTTGATTGCTTAATCAACACCATCAAGATACTAGAGGCGAGCAACAGTGACATGTGAATGGGGCCAACGTTGAAATGTTTTCAAACTGTATTTGTATGCATTGAAATTTGACCTGGATAGCATATTCACATGCCTTACCGATATGGGAGGGTTTCTGGACTCAAATTTCACTTAGACACCCACTTTCTTCCATCATTAATACATGATGTAAACCATAAACCCAACTATTTTTCATATGTTCTAGTAGATATGTTAATGATTCCAAGTTTCATATTTGTATTTGATTGAAGGTCCAACTAGCTTGCAAAGTATCAAATTGAGATTTCAAGTTGATAAACCAAATATGAAATGAGTCCAAGCTGCATCATTTGATATCGTCGCAAGAGAGACAGATGTAAATAATCTTGCGACGAATTTTCTATACTATCGACGACAAAAGTTCATCGATAATTTTATGCCATTAGTATGTAATTTTATACAAAAATAATGGATCTTGGGGACTACACCATGGTCAAGTAATGAGGAATGAGGAACGAAAATTGCATGAGGACTAGACACGTCCGACAGCAGGGACCTGCGAATGGGGCCAATGTTGAAAGTTTTTCAAACAGTTTTTGTATGCACTGGAATTTTTCATGGATAGACTATTGGAATGCCTTAACGATATGGGAGGGTTTTTGGACTCAAATTTGAGTGACACACCCACTTTCTTCCATCATCACTTCATCATGTAAACCATAAACCCTAATTTTCTTTCAGAGTACCTAATTTGGTTAACACAAGTTTTAGTCTTTCGTTGGTATTTATTCATTTTGCTTTCAAGTTCTACATTAATGTATATACAATGTATCTACATCGTAGTTGTGATGAAAAATCCCTCTATTTAGTTGATTGCTTAATCAACACCATCAAGATACTAGAGGTGAGCAACAATGACATGTGAATGGGGTCAACGTCGAAATGTTTTCAAACTGTATCTGTATGCATTGAAATTTGACCTGGATAGACTATTCGCATGCCTTACCGATATGGGAGGGTTTCTAGACTCAAATTTGACTGAAACACCCACTTTCTTCCATCATCAATGCATCATGTAAACCATAAACCCAACTATTTTTCATATGTTCTAGTAGATATGTTAATGATTCCAAGTTTCATATTTGTATTTGACTAAAGGTCCAACTAGCTTGAAAAGTATCAAATTGAGATTTCAAGTTGATAAACCAAATATGAAATGAATCCAAGTTGCATCATTTGATATCGTCGCAAGAGAGACGAATGTAAATAATCTTGCGACGAATTTTCTATACTATCGATGACAAAAGTTCAGCAATAATTTTATGCCATTAGTATATAATTTTGTACAAAAATAATGGATCTTGAGGACTACACCATGGTCAAGTAATGATGAACGAGGAATGAAAATTGCACGAGGACTAGACACGTCTGACAACAGGGACCTACGAATGGAGCCAACGTTGAAATATTTTCAAACAGTTTCTGTTTGCATTGAAAATTTTCATGGATAGACTATTGGCATGCCTTAACGATATGGGAGGGTTTCTGGACTCAAATTTGAGTGACACACCCACTTTCTTCCATCATCACTTCATCATGTAAACCATAAACCTTAATTTTCTTTCAGAGTATCCAATTTGGTTGACGCAAGTTTTAGAATTTCATCGGTCTTTCTTCATTTTGCTTTTAGGTTCTACATTAATGTATATACAATGTATCTGCGTCATAGTTGTGATGAAAAAACCCTCTATTTCGTTGATTTCTTAATCAACACCATCAAGATACTAGAGGCGAGCAACAGTGACATGTGAATGGGGCCAACGTCAAAATGTTTTCAAACTGTATCTGTATTCATTGAAATTTGACCTGGATAGACTATTCACATGCCTTACCGATATGGGAGGGTTTATGGACTCAAATTTGACTGACACACCCACTTTCTTCCATCATCAATGCATCATGTAAACCATAAACCCTAATTTTCTTTCAGAGTACCCAATTTGGTTGACGCAAGTTTTAGGCTTTTGTCGGTCTTTTATATGTCTCATCAACCTTTAGTATTTGTCATTGTTTGGTCAGTTATTATTCATTGAGGGGATAAGCCGAGGCATTCTTGAAATTTCCTCGAGATCTTCCAATATTGCCTTGTATTTTATTCTTGTAAATGTCGTCAACTATCTACCATAACATCTAAGAAAGGAAACAAATTTTCTAATGGAATATTCCCACCAAATTAGAATTCAACCTTTGTCCCCTTGGGGCCTTGGACTTAGCTTCCATATTTTGGGGTGGATAACTTCCCCCACTCCCTTATTGAACAATACATTAGCTTCCGTATTTATAGGACCATGCACATACTTCTTTCTATTCTTAAATATGTTAATTGCTTGGCTAGCAATTCTATCCTCCACTCAATTCACATTATGATGTGTTGAGGTTCATTCTTCATTTCTACATTAATTTTTTGAGTGGGTATACGTTCCTTGTATTTAAGAACAACTTAGTTAGTATGGTCATGGGATACCTTCATTGAATTTTACATTTACCAGTGGTAACATTGGTCAGAACCATGTGATGGGTAATTTTCCTTCTAATCATTCACTTGAGTGGATTCTTCCTTTGGGTTTAGTTATTAGTTTGATTCTATATTATAGCAGCAAAAAGATTAGATTATCCATCTTCTAATGCTACAATGATCAACTATCAAATGATTTATTACCTCTAAAAAATCCTCTAGTTATACTACCCTTTTCCTTTGCATTCATATAGTTCATCTTGCTTGATTCTAGAGGATTCACTAGAAATAGCCAACTCCTCGTTCACTATTGCAACTTATTAAATCAATAATTATTCAATATTCTCCCATTTTTGAATGCAATTGTGTTGGCTCAGTAATCATCAATGACTATTTCTCCTTCTTGGTGGTCACACTTTTGGTTTCTCATTATTTTGTCTCCATCATAATGGTTATTCTATAATCACCATCTAATATTATTAAATTGGCTAGAGTGAGATCTTTTATTTCCATATGAAATTGAAATTATTAATAGTCCAATTGATAATGTTATTGTGATCCTTGGAATCTATTGAATGATTCAATATGAAATGTTCATTGATCAACTTGTCGAAGAGATTGATGGATTTTATTGTCAACCAACAACTCTAGTGGCCTCAATTTTGTTTTCTCTAACTTTCCCATGTATCCATCATCTTATTGTTTACTATGGAACCATCATCCAGTAACATATTGGTTAGAGAGCGATCTCTTATTTCCATATGTATTTTTTTTTGCTCCATCCTTGTCTAATATCATAATGTTTGTAACCTATACTCTTTGTTTCATTGTATCAATAAATTTTGGTATTGATGTCATTAATAGTCTAATTGATTGTCATGATCACCCTCTGAATATGTAGAATTAATTCTTCCCAAGTTTCTCATAGATCACCTTGTTGAAGAACTAGTTATAGCTTTTAGCATCTATCAACTCATTGTTCAATAATGTGGAGGTCAACATGAATTATAGAGTTTCTTATTTGTATCATTACATTCATGTTCTGGAAATCAACACAAATGATCTCTCTTGTGCTAGTTTGAACATTCTTTGCATTTGGTTCCTCATTTCTCTAGTAATGATTGAACATTCTTTTATTTGTTTGAACACAAATACAATGAATTCACAATTCTCTACTAATGATTCTCCTTTTATTTTGGTGTCACTAGACACATTTTCCTTTTCACCTATGTCAATTGACATAGCTATGACCTTTTTATTCTCGAGATTGTAGGGCCATGTTCTAGTAGGCTTTGATGTTGTTTCAATTCTCTTCATGTCGAAATGTTGTATTAGGGTTTATGGTAGTTAAACTCATTAGAGGTTACAAGTCAAATAAAGGTTACATTGGTTTAGAATTTTACTTTATAGGGATTAGGGGTTAATGTTTATAGGGGTTAGGTATGGCGAGAATTAGGGTTAGGTGTTAGGGATGATAGGGTTATAGTGTTATGAATCAAAGTGGTTATATAGTTTGAGTATTATAAGGATTAATGTTTGTGAATATAGGTATTAGGTGATTACTGTTAATAAGTTAGGCTTTAGCTATTTGGGGTTTATAAGTTAGAAATTATAGAGGTTATAAGTGTTTAGGGTTAACATAGGTGATAGAATAGTACTAATAATAGATAGATGTAATAGTTAATGTATGTGTTTGGGGTTATAAGGGTTAAATAAGGGTTAAATTTTCAAGGAGTTTAGGGGTTTGGGATTCTAAAAATTGTAAATTTTCAAGGGTTTAGGGGTTTGGGATTCTAAAAATTGTAGTGGTTATGAGTCAAATGTGTTTGGGGAAATAAATTATAGTGATTATAAGGGTTAATGGCCATAGGTTCTTAGGGGTTAGATGGTTACTTAGTAATAGTGGTTGTACGTAATATTATCAAAAATTATAGCTACAGGGGTTTATGCGGGATCTAGAAGATATTTGGTGAAGATATCTACTTGTTGATCTACTAAAGGAACAAAGATTCGCACAAGCTTCCCTTGAGCATGAGGTTGCCAAATTTAGTGCATCCAAATATCCATGTGTTTTGTCTTATGATGATTCATTGGATTATGAATAAGCTCAATGGTACTTTGGTTGTCACCGTTGGTCACTGCAATTTCTTATTAACTAAACAATCAAGTGTTACATAAATTGTCAACCCAGGGAAGTCTGTTTATTTCAAAGGAAATAACACACTGTATATGCTCAATCTCAAAAGAAATCTAGAGTTGTAGTAAAATTACATTAATCACATCTTTCCTTGAACAGACTGAAGTTCTACTTTGAATTACAGAAAATAAATCTATCTATTGCAGAGTTCGAGGTTTAAGAAAATAATTATCAGAAGAATCCTGGATTACATTAAAAAGAACAACAACCTAGGAAAAGAAATCTTTCAGGATACTACAAGGAAGACTAACTATTCTGTAACAGAGAACATGACCCTATTCCCCAAGCAAGAATCTTCAGCACCTGTTTCTGATTAACACACTTTCATGAACTCATTACTAATCAAAATGATTGACATGTACTGAAGGCTAACTATATTATAACAAAGAACAAGACCCTATTCCCCAGGCAGGAATCTTCAACACCTGTCTCTGATTATCACACTTTCATAAAATCATTACTAATCAAAATGATTGACATGTATTGAAGGCTAACTATCTTATAACAGAGAACATGACCCCATTCCCCAGGCATGAATCTTCAACACCTGTCTTTGATTATCACACTTTCATAAATTCATCAAGCAGAATTACCAATCAGAATGATTAACAGTTACACAAGCATGAATTGTATGAAAACAATGTAACAATCAGTAAAGTAGAGTTTCAACAAAACAAAGTTCAGTAAAGTTGAGTTTCAGAAAAACAAAGTTTAATCAAGGCGTGAAAAAAAAAATACTAACACACTACAAAACTAATGGGTGAATCTTGTGTAGAAGGTGGGCCCTCCCTTCTCACAAGATTCCCCAAGAATGGAATGAACTAAGAAGAAATGCTCAGAATAATCTTTTATTCATCTGTCAATTGTATCATGTTACAATATCCAAAGTGAACACGTCCTTCTCTGTAATTCCTTTCTAGACAAAAAAGGATTCCCTTTCTAATGATGATTTCCCCTTATTTAAAGAGGATAATCCTCTCAATACAATTGATCATCAAATTACATGTGCACATATGAATCCTATTCTTAGTCAGATCTAATCTTCTATGCTGGAATAGGATATTCTGATCTCCCGTAGCAAAATGATATTACAATAGTTGGAATGGTGCTGGGTTGAAGTGTAGCTGTTGCGGCCGGTTTAACAACTTATTTATTTATCTTCTTATTACTGCTGTTGTATACTGTTTCAACATCACAAATCACAGACTGTTTCAGCAACGGGATTTGCGTTCTGACTGTTTTAGCAACGTGGTCTCAAGCAACAATGATGGTTGGTGTTGGCTTAAGGTGCAGCTGTTGCGGCCAATGTAACACCTCCTTCTTGTTACTGCTGTGTGAATTGCTGTTCCAGCATCGCAGATCACAGACTGTTTCAGCAACGAGATTTGCGTGCTGTTGACTGTTTCAGCAACGGGTCTTCAAGCAACAACAATAATCTGCAGTTCAAACTGTTTCAACAACTATATGTTTCTGATTGATGGCTAAGTATGAGAGTAATGTAAAATTACATGTAAAACAAATTAAACA
>SNQJ01S0065477.1:48876-66064 GCA_010110895.2 Picea sitchensis | reverse complement strand
TTACACATTAATTAACATTAAAAAAAAAAAAAATCAACATTTATGTATAGTATGAGATGAAACATATTACATACCTTAGTATCTGTTTCATACAAGTGTTCGAAAAATTATTCATAACCTTTAAGTTCACTAGCAACAATGTAGCGGAGAGAATATTTGCTCTTGATCCTTTATAAAGTCGTTTATTTGCCTTTTCTAATAGAGGTTCATCATAAATACCAGCATTTTCCCCATCCTCATCTTGGATCATTTGATTTGTCCCATCATCTTCTTCCATGGGATGATTAACTTGATTTGTCCCATCATCTTCTTCCATGAGATCCTCATTTTCTTGGTCATGATGATGTTCCTCAACTTGTACAACATCATTTCTACTAATACTTGGTGCAATATTCTGCAGAAAGTTAGAGGGCAAAACTAACTTTATAATTACAAACAATCATGCAAAATTAGTGTATACTATAACAAACATTCAAACAATATATATACATATATATAATTTTATATAAAATCGACAAAATAAAAAAAGATAATGAATATATAGCTAATTACCACAGGACGATATTCATTCGATCTGCCATCAATGTGACCATATTTCCTACAATGTTTTGTAGTTGTTGCTATTAAAATTATTACGGGATGTCTGAGGCAACATTTTTTACAAGGGCAATAACATCTACCATCACCCTTTTCACTCGCTTTACTTTTTTCCCCATCTCTAATAACATTCTGTGACATTCTTCCACACAAAAATACCCTTTCAGAACCGTCATTGTTATAGCAAGATTGTCACAACATATGAATCGTCAAATATTTATAGTGCAATTTTAGGTCACTGTGTTCATAATTGTGATGAACGTGACCTAAAAATATTTATTTTTTTACCTATTTATTTAAGGTCATTTTTAACGGTCAATTTTAAGGCTCAATCATACGTCGCTCTTGCGACGGACAAAGTATAGTCGTCACTCTTGTGATGAACATTGACCATAATAATTTGGTCAAACTACATGCGTCGATATTGTGATGAATACGGGGTGGATTTAAAAAACCCGAAATTTTTCTCTTGCATGTTGCGACGAAAGAGTACTTTCGTTGCAAGTGGTCGTCGCAAAATTTTCAATATGTATTAGTGACATGTCACTTAGAGTTGGATAATTTCACATGTGGTTCCATCTATTTTTTATTTACATTGATTGTTGTGGAGAAGGTCCACTTTGTTATTGTTGGCCTCCCTCGCCTTTCATATAAATAAAGGGAGGAGATAGTATTTCAATATATTAATTCTTGTTGAATCATGTAATCACATGCTTGTGTTATATATGTGAGCATCATTTTCTCTACATTTGGTATCAAATATTATCAGAGTTGCTTTGATACATTTGGTACACATTACATAGATATTTAACCTTGGAAACCCTTAACTGGGAAAACCAACATTCCTTCAGTGTCCCATTCTCTCTTCTTATCTTATTCATTCATCAAATAAAGAGTTGTATGACTAATCTTGGTCTACACCTAAGACACAATCGTCATCCTACTCTCTTTCTTTACACAAGAACAACCTTACAGTCAATTCTTGCTTGGTTTAGTGCGAGTGTTATTTTCTCTACATTTGGTGTCAGAGCTTATGAGAGCTCCTTTGATAGATTTAGTATCAAAGCTTGTTTTGTTGCTCTGTACAAGTCATATCAGAGCAAGGTTAAGTAGATATTGGATCTAAGCTAAACCTAGGCCTAGTGGGAACTATAAATCAATGATATTTAATTTGTGTTTGAAAGAATGGCAAGCAGTTCGAGGATAGAGATTGAAAACTTAATGGCCTGAATTTTGAGCTTTGGAAGCTTAAAATGGAAGATTTCCTTGTAGATTGAGAACAATGGGTAGTTGTGAGTCTTGAAAAAATTCCAACGAGTATGTAAAAGGAAGGATGGGAGAAAATAAAGAGGAGGGAAAGGAGTATGATTCGACTTTGTCTTGTAGATTCGATATTGTTGAATGTCTAATGTGAAGACTCTACAAAGAAACAATGGGACAAGTTGGAAAGCTTGTATCAGCCAAAATCCCTAGTAAACAATTTGTTCCTTTAGAATAAAATGTATCTTCTAAGAATGTGTTATGGGAGCTTAGTAACAGAGCACCTAAGTGAATTCAATATTGTAATAAGTCAGTTATTGTTTGTGAATATTAAAATCACTAAAGAAGAGAAATGTATTAGCCTATTGTGTTCTTTTCCAAACTCCTGGGATAGTTTAGTCATGGCTGTCAGGAATAATTCAACCACATTAATGCTTGAATATGTGGTTACATATTTGTTGCTAGAGGAAATGAGGCAGAAGAAAATGGAAGGATCGAACAAGGATGCCTTGATGGTGAGAGGTTGACCAGTCGACAAAGATAAAGGAAAATTCTCCGATAGAAATTCTAAGTCAAAATGTAGATCTAGATCTGTGCTTTAGTCAACAAGAAGATGATGGAAACATGGTAAATTTGAGAATTACATGAGAGATTGTAAGTCGAAAGCAACTAAGATCAGTCTAGGATCTAACGAGAAGTAGTCAAATAAGAGAGAAACTACTCTGAATTAAGGAGGAGATGTGTATCTGGCATTGACTAGTCCATAGTCGGATCATGATGTTTGGTAGATCAACTCAGATGCATATTTTCATATGACACCTCATGGGGAATGATTCTCTGAATATGAGAGATATGAAGGAGGAGATGTATTCTTGGGGGACGACTTGATAACCAAAAATTTTAGACGATGAAGTGTCTTAATGATATTGCAGGATGGGAGGAGTAAAACCCTTCCAAGTGTGCTACATATTCTGGGTTTGGAAATAAATCTGATATATGTTAGAAAAATGAGTGATGCAGGTGTGAAAACTATTTCAAAAGGATATGTGCAAAATGATTAGGGTAGTGATGGTCTTAATGAAAGGAGTTATGTTTGGAACCCTATAAAAGTTGTTAGGGAATATCAACTAGATTGGATGCAACAACATTATTGTTCCCGAAGTTGACTTGACTATGACTCGACTCGAATTGACTTGGGTTGAGTCGATACAAATAAAATCGATTGTTCTTTGTCAAGTCAACCATGGGACATATTGGTGAAAAAGGACTTCGAGCTATGCATAACAAAGGTATGGTGAAAGGTTTTCCTTATTTTAATTTAGAATTTGATTGTTGTGAACATTGCATATATGGAAAATAAAATCAGGTTAGATTCCCATCTGGAGCTACAAGGGAAAAAGGGATTCTATAATTGATACATAGTGATGTGTTTGGGCCTGTATCGATCCCTTCACTAGGAGGATCTCTATACTATGTTTCCTTCATAAATGACTTTTCTAGGAAGACATGGTTATATTTCCTAAGGAAGAAATCAAAGGTTTTTGAGAAGTTCAAAGAGTTTAAATCTCTTGAGGAAAACCAGATAGATAAGAAAATCAAGTTGTTGAGATTTGACAATTGAGATGAGTTTTGTGGGAAGGATTTTGAGTATTTTTGCAAGCAATTTGGAATTTCACACCAAAATACCACACCATATACCCCACAGCAAAATGGAGTTGCTAAAAGAATGAATAGGACGTTGATGGAAAAGGAAATGAGCATGCTTTGTGACTCCAAGCTCGCACAAGAATTCTGGGTAGAGGTAGTTGACAATGCAAAATATTTGGTAAGTAGGTCTCCTTCATCAATGTTAGTCGACTTGAATCCACATGAGGTATGGTTTGGTAATAATCCTTCATTTCACATCTCAAAGTATTTGGTTGTGATCAATTTGTGCATGTTCCCAAGGAAAAGAGGAACAAGCTCGACAATAAGGAAGTCAAGCGTATTTTCATCGGCTACAAGGATGGAATGAAAAGATATAATCTATGGAATCCAGTGTTAAGAAAAGAAGTTTATAGTCAAGATGTGGTCTTTGGGGAAGTTAGAGGAACTTCCAGGACTGAAAAGGCTCAAATGAAGAAAGAACTAGAGAAGTTGGTGTTTGATTTGAGGAACGAAGAGCATGATTCAAATGAGTCAATTGAATCAAATGAAGAGGTGGAATAGCTAACTCTGATTGTAAGGAGGTCTGAACAAGCAAGGAAACCAGTTGAAAGGTATAGTTCACTTGATTTTCATTCTACATTTGTGTTATCTACCACTAATGAGGATAACAAGTTGATCAGGAAGGAAGTTGACTCAATAGAGGGTAAACTCTGGAAGGATGTCATGGTTGAAGAAATGGAATCGTTTCATAAGAATGAGACATGGGATTCGGTCAAACTACTAAATGTAAGGAAACCCATTGAAAGAAAGTGGGTGTTCAAGAGAAATTTGAATGTAGCAAGTCAATTCAAGAAGTTCAAAGTTCAACTGGTATCAAAAGTGTATTCCCGAGTTGAGGGAGTCGACTTTGGTGAGATTTTCTTCCTTGTTGCAAAATTAACTTCCATTAGAGTACTAATGTATCTAGCTACAACGTTTGATCATGAAATAGAGAAAATAAAGGTGAAGATAATGTTCCTACATGGGGACCTGCAAGAAGAAATCTACATGAAACAACTTGAAGGATTTGAAGTAGAGGGAAAGAAAGAAATGGTGTGCAAATTGAAGAGCTCCCCTTATGGTCTAAAGAAATCACCAAGGATGCAGTACCAAAAATTTGACACGTGCATCCTTAGTTTGGGATTTGTGAGAAACAAGGTTGATCATTATATATATTCCAAGGAAGAAGGTGGTCATTTCATATGTGTATCTTTCTATACCAATGGCATGTTGTTGGTTGGGAACAACATTGATGCAATAAAGGAGGTAAAGATGCAGCGGTACTCCAAGTTAGACATGAAGGATCTTGGTGCAGCAAACTTCATTTTAGGAATGAAGATCAAGAGAGATTGGGCAGTTAGAAAGATTTGGTTAGATAAGAGAAAGTACATTAAAATAGTCTTGAAGTGTTTCAACATGCAGGATTGCAAACCGGTCAAGGTACCAATTCCTATGGGAGAAAAACTAACGGATGATGTCCAAAGACACAGGAAGACATAGAGGACATGGCACATGTTCCCTATGATAGTGTCATTGGTAGTCTGATGTATGCAATGGTATGCACTCAGCCAGATATTGCTCATGCAATGGGAGTATTGAGCATATACAATTAAACACCTAGGAAAGAGCATCGGACTAATGTCAAGAGAGTGTTCAGGTACTTGCATGGCACAACAGAATATGTGATCTATTACAAGGGAAACCTGAAACTAATAGGGAAGTAAATTTACATGGATTTGTTGATGTTGACTGGACTGGAGATATGGATAGACGAAGGTTGACCAGTGGATATGTATTCAAAATGTTTGGTGGAGAAATCAACCAGAAAAGTAAGTGACAGGAACTTGTAGCCTTGTTAACAATTGTTGGTGTGTGGTTATAAGACCCTAGGTTCAGTTTATTCAACCAACAAAACCATTTATATACCGGCCCTTTCAGCGTCACTTGCATGAAAGTGAATTCTCACACGAGGCATCTATTGGGGCTATAGGAACCAAGTTTCTACAGGGATGAGGGGATGTGAGGCTATCATCATATCCATTACTATTTATCCACCTTGTGTGCAATATCGTTATTCAAATCCTTTGATTAGTTAACAAACTCTATTTTGTAGAGCCCTTATAACATGTATTTCAACATAAGTAATCCAATGTATCATTCATTATTATTGTGCATCAATCATATGGTAAACATGTATATACTAATTAGTCATAAACAACCACATCAAAGGACACATTTAGACACAGGATTTAACACAGTTCACCCAATCCTTGGGATACATCCACAATGGTTGGCTTCTATATTAGTCTTCGTGAAATCACCATCTCAGGCCTGTGCACTATGCTTACAATAGATATAACATATCATACTATCCAAAACTGCCTAGCCGCTTTGTAGTGCAAGCTTCTCTCCCTCTGCAAAACCTCTCCAAACCCTTCAGTCAGGATTCTCACTCATACATAACCTATTATCTTACTCTAGTAGCCAATTCTTCCCCAACCCATTACATATTTATACATAGATTGAGGGCTCAGAACCCCAATAGTTTATCCCAAAACACTAATATGTCCTAGTTGTTTTTCCTTCTTTTTCACCAGCATGATGTTTTAACACCTATTTTTCCTTCCTTTTTTCTTGCATGATCCTTTTGCATGCCCAACTATTGTTCTTCCTGCTTTTGCATGCACTTTGACCTCGCAAACTGCTCCCTTTTCTTCTTTTGTGTATGCTTTTCCAAACTTAGTTATTCAAGATGCATGTCCAACAGGCCCCCAACACTCACTTGTAGCTCATCCCAAGCCACTTAAGACTGTTGTGTCACGCCCTTCCACACTTCCATGAACTTTTGGAGAGTTTCTCTTGCTATAGCAACTTCCTTCTTTACCTCAGCTTCTTTCTCCAAAATCTCCTCTACTACTTGCACAGTCAGGGTCGTGAGCTTCTCTTGTGTCATTTTCTTCACCGTGTCTTGCACAGTTGCCAATGCCCCTATGACCATGAGTGCTTCATCCTGCAAGGGTACCAATCCTTGTGTGAGAGTCTTTTGTTCTTCCCTTAGTTGTTTTATCTCATTGTATGACTGCATATTCTCCAGGATGGTTGTTATGTTCTCAGATGGTGGAATCATGTTTATATTCATTGGGACCTTCAGCACCTTCTCCTATGCATTCCTTAATATTTACTCAACGCCCTTCATCATCGGATCCTCCATCAACTTTGTCCAAAGTTGCATTCTTTCTACACATATCTTCATGCACTCCTCATGCAAACTCTTAATGATTGCTACTGAGGTTATGGTTGTTCTTTCTCTTTGTTCCTTTTCCTCAGGTAGTGTCCCTAGTGTAGTGCACACTTCCAACTCCCCGATTCTAGTGTGGAAGCCTTAAATGACCTCATTGATTTTTTATGCATGTTTCTCTAGTGTGGCTTCTACCACCATCGGCACCTCTAGAATCTCCTTATACAGTTTATGGATGACCCTTTGTATCCTCTCTACCTATTGCTCGGCCTCGTCCTTCTCCTTCAATATCATCTCTTCCTTTTGCTCGATCTTGTCCTTCTCCTGCACAATTGTCGTATAATCCTTCTGCAGTTCTTCCTTATCTGTTGTTAGCTTAGCCAAGTCCTTTGGCATTGACTCTGCATGGAACAATATTTCCTGCACAATACATGTTTGTAACTTGTGTAGTGATCCTATGGGCATATGTGAAACGACTAAGTCTAGGTGACTTGGTACTCATTGGTGTGTTGGTTTTGTCACTTGGGTGAGCAAAACAACAACACTTGCATGCCTAGTTGGGCCTACTAGACAAGACAGAAGTTCGTGAGTGGGTTAAACAATCCAAACACATGTAGTAAACAAAGAAACAAACTAAAACAACTAAGAAATAAAAGTTAGAATGCATAAGAAACTTAGAACTATAAATAATCAACCAATGACCAAGATAATGCCACCAACGGATAACTATGTTAGTAGGAAAAACATCGTAGAGAAAAATGAGGACTTGTGAGTCCCATCTTTCTCCTTGGGAGAGATCTTGAGTTCCATAATGGAGAGCTCTTCTTACAATGGAATAAAAATGGCAAATGGTGAAGAAAATCAATGCATATTCCCTCAAGAGGTGATTGGAATGGCCTATTGCAATGATGCTTGAATACTCTAAGGAGAAAAGAGGATTCTCAAGGGAGAATTGAGGCAGCATAACAATGCTATGAAGATCTTGGTTTCTTAGTGCACCCATGGGTTTTATTCATTGCATTTCTTCAAGGAAAAATGTAATTGGTTCTTGGTGTGAACAAGGGGCCTTTTAGGGCACCCTTTGGTCCTTGACCAGCTCCCCATTCAGATTTCGCTCAGATATGGAGGTCAAATCCGGTTGGGAGCTAGTCCATAAGTGGTTGGGGGGGCGACAATAACTATAAATGTGGCATTCATAGGAGTGTGCGGCTTTTCTCGTATACAGTCGTGCATTTGGCGCATTGTAAGCTCTGAGGGCTTTATTGGCCAACGCACTTTGTGTGCGCTTCCTTTGGTGAATTTGTGCATGTCAATTTTTGACCAATTGTATAGTTTTTACCTTTTGAAATGTATTTTAGTGTTGCAGGTGAACTAATTGTTGTTGGCATTGTTGTATTTATGTAACCATTTGCGTGCAATGTTGAGGATGAAATATCAGTGATAACAGATGTCCCCTGATGTGTGAGGTTAGGATCATACGTATAGCTAAAATACATCAATGTTTCTCTTACTGAGAGTGTCATGATAATGAAGAGTGCTGAGAAGAACTGCAAGAGAGATCCATTGGAGGGAGAGGGGAAACTATGTGACCTAAACCTTTCTCTAGGGAGAAAAAAGAAAATATGTATACAAACGAGGTGGGCATACCCCATGCTCGTGTCATGTAACCAAAATGTAAGATGGTAACTAAATATGTATGATGGTTTAGATAATTGCAGCACCCTCCAGGGCTGTTGATAACGACAGATGACAATTTTGAATGGTGAACATACTCTAAAGTGAGGCAAGGACACCTGTAAGAAGTGTTGATGACTCATAGGCATTGATGGCCTAACGAATTCAGAGGTCTTCGGCTGGTATAAAACAACTGCAATAGTCGCATAGTAAGACCCACCTAACATGAGATTTTGCTGAAGTAGAATGTTATGGGGGTCAACGGAATCAAAGAGCAATGATGATTCTCTTTGTGTCATCTGAGACTCCTCATTGTAAAGGTAATGAGAGTCAAGATATTGTCGCCCTTCTAGAAACTGTGTTGATGTCGATAGAAAGGGAGGCGTGACTCCAAGAAGCAAATGGCTTCATGAAATCTATTGAGATGAGATCAGGAACTAGAGGGTAACATGGACGAAGTCAAGATGTGGTGAGACTCAAGACTACCCTTGGTTGGGAAATGTTGAAGGATGATTGGCAGCAACCGTAAAATTGTATCTAGTGTTAGGGGGGTGACTATATATGGGGTTAAACTATGTCAGAGGCTTGACGAAGTGGACAAACTTAGAGATCAGGGGTACATGGATTTTGGGATACTCAGGGTTTGTGAATGATGTCGAAATGAAAAAAAAAGGAGAATGGATGCCCCAAGCAAGGGAAACATGGGTTTTGTTGCTGGGAAAAAAGAAGGTCATCAGGGGTGATGACAAAAAGCTTAGTAAATGCTGGAAACAAAGGTTTTTTACAATTACCAAATAAATAAAGAATAATTTGGGATGAGTGTACAGATACAGAAACGGGTGCCCCAATGCAAGATGGCTTGGCCTATGGGGGTGAAAGTTGTGAAGAAAACTGGTGGAGGGTGGGGGGCCCATGGATGGGTTTCTGTATGAGGTAAATGAATGGAGGGAAATCTGCAGGTGGGAAAATTGATGGTGGATGAGATGGAGGGCTAATGATGTTGCGAAGGTGCAATCAAGAAAATTGAGATGTGATAACATGGGAGCCCATTGGGAAATATAGAAATGTGACGAAAATAAGTATGTGGATTTATTCTCGGAAGTGATAAGACTATCAGGGACTCCCATCCCTAGGGGGTGAAATCAGCACGAGTGTCAAGTTTCCAAGGGGAACTATGAATGGGAAAACTCATGTGGGGAAGAGTGCTATCGGGTGACAATACCAAAATGCAGCAGAGCTGATGGTACTGTAGAGCTAGGTGTCTGGACCCTAAAGGTGAACGTCAGAGGATGTGACTGGGACACGCAATTGATTTTCAGATGGAATAATTACATGTCAGTGTCGAATATATACCTGAAGTGGTTGCGTCATTTATGATGAACAAGTACCTACACACATAAAAACCAAATATCTGACATGAACAATATCTAATGATAAAGAACATATAACAGTTATCTAATAATTTTGAACATGAGCATGCATACATGGACTTGACGTGAGAAAATTGCTCCCCCGGGGCCAAGTTCAAATCATGACCCAGGGAATGTGACTGTGTAGATGGTGGGACCATGATCTCGTGGATGAGAATGGATCAGGAAACAGAGGCTCTGGGCTCCTGTGACTGAGTGTGGAATTTTTTCAAAGGGACTATATATGGTTGGTGGGCCCACAATGCCACCTCATTTGTACCCATCGCTATAGTGATTTTACAAAATCATTTGGAGGAGATTTGGAGATTACAGGAGCCCAGGTCGACCGATCTGGGAGTTATGAGAGTCAAGTTAGTGGTCCCATCCTCTTGCATAGTGTGAATTCTCTATAATTGAGTTAGGGGGTGTATGGATGGTTGTACAAGAGTAGGTTTAGGGGTGGGCCCACTAATGCATGGGAGAAGGAAGAATACTTGTGCTCAGAGGCACAGGTATAATTCCATCTCTCGTGCATAATGTGTGGTTGCACTTGATACAACCACACATGGGGGCACGAGGGAGGGAAATACAGGCATGCATGATATGTGATCATGTTAAGCTGACAATTGTGCACTATGCGCAGTTGTTGCTCAAACAGTTGTGCATCAATGAGCAATTGTGCAAAGGACAGGTGTGCATGTGTGTGCATCTATCGAGGTGATAGTTGTGCATTAATGTACAGCTGTTTCTCAGACAGTTTCACATTAGTGTGCAGCTATGCATCGAACAGGCACACACATGTGTGCACCTGTATGGGTGAATGTCGCGCACTGGAGGCAAGGCTAAGGGTGTTGGAAATTTTGAATTTTTTTATTTTTTTGATGGATGATGAGGGTTGACCAAGTGTTTTTGTGTCAATGCAAGTGATCATCTTGTGACTGGAGAGAACTATGCCAGTCCATTGGAAAGAGCAAGATTGGGAGCATCTCCGAGAGGCGGTGAGAGAGTAGTGGGGCGTTCGGAGACACTTGGCAGCCTGCAAGTTTCTCAAGTTCTTCGACTGTCCCTTGATACGATCATAGGAGTTCCTACTGTAGCATCTTATAGTTGTGTGGAGCACTGATCTATAGTGTTTCATCATCAGAGAGAAACATTTGACATTATCGGTGGTGGATGATGTTTATTTTTTAACAGGGCTCCCATTCCGTGGGATGCCCCTACATGTTGACCCCCAGCTGCCGGGGGCTGAGAGATTGGTCGACTTGGTGCGTCGCCACTGCTCGAGACCGAACCCAATGTTGGGTTCAGTCATTTGTATTGAGGCGATTGATGAGATCTTAAATCAGTGCATCGCTACCATGGTAGTGAGGATCTACAGATCCTTGGAGACTCAGCGGATCATAGGAGGCCAGTTGAGGATCGTCGAGAGGGTCCTGGATGGGGACCATTTTGCCTAGGGGTTGATGTTGCATGCTAGGATGATGGGGCAGATTGACTGGTGTCGAACAACTGACTCTGGTGAATTTGCAATTGGGTCGATCCTAGTGGCTTGGTTTTTGGAGAGGGTGCCCCTTTTACGCCCTAGGATTTTGTTGGTGCCTTCAAGGCCACGTGAGTCACGTCTGATGACACGGGCCCATGTGTTGGTGCGACATGGGGGAGGAGAGGGTGGCCATTAATTCACTGCCAATGCGGCACATGTGTGGTGTCAGGTGATACTATGGTACCCATATGGTGGTATGGACTACCAACATGACCTTGAGATAATGTTTCCTCCTGGGGAGGTTTGGGATTAGAGAGGTATGTTTTTGTATTTATGTTTTGTGATTTTTATAGCGTAGCATATGATTATGTATATATGAATGCTAACTCTACCTTTGGTGTTGTGTTTCAAATGTGGATCCCTGAGGCCATGAAGCAGAGATGGTCGGGGAGTCGAATCGCCAGGGACCAGCACAACGACCGCAAGTAGAGCCACAGGTTGGACAGAGGTGTAGCCGAGATGATGTTGGTGCTATACCAACACATGAGCCAAGGGCAACCTAGAGGTGGAGACTAGATGACGTTGGTGTTTGAACAGCATGTGAGACATAGGCAGAGGCCGAAGGGGGGATAAAGGACCTGCTTCGATGGTTCGAGGAGGTTCTATAGGGTGTATCGAAAATTATGTAGGCCCACATCTAGGATGAGAGGGTCCTGGAGCAGTGTGTGGGTGTGTCAGCGAAGTGGCGGACCTTGATCCTCCAAGAAGCTGTAGCGGAGGAAGCGATCAATGGTCGACTGCCCCCTGGACCTAGGGGACCCCCAGTTGGTGGGGTTCCTCCAACTGACAGAGTACCTAGGGGGGGAGCTCTGGGGGCACCAAGAGTGGGGGGTTTTGTATGTGTATAGGCTTGTGAGCCCATTTTGTACGGGGTAGTTGCCCATTTTGTATAGGGTAGGGGGTACCCATTTTGTACCTATAGGGGTGAGGGGACTCACTGGCCTACAGGCGATGTATTTTGTATATTGTAAACATTTATGACATTATTGAGGATATATATATATATATATATATATATATATATGGACAAATATTTTTGGCTCATTTATGTCTTGATGTGTTTATGTTTTTGATGATTTATGATGTCTAATCTATATGTTGTGACAGATGTATGATGCTTATGTATATGTGATGATTTTTTGATGTGATAAATGCTAATCTAACACCAGGTTAGCCATATTATCTGCTATTTGATTAAATTTTCTTGGAATATGTGTAAATGTGATTGAATCAAAGTTGTGAGATAAGAGTCTAACTTGCAGGTATTTACGAAATAGGCAAGGATCGCGGAAACAATATACATTGTTGAGCTGCAGGACAACAAGCTGGGAATCTA
The DNA here is from genome assembly GCA_010110895.2 of Picea sitchensis. Classification (NCBI taxonomy): domain Eukaryota; kingdom Viridiplantae; phylum Streptophyta; class Pinopsida; order Pinales; family Pinaceae; genus Picea; species Picea sitchensis. Next base: position 53,321 of record SNQJ01S0065477.1, on the reverse strand, counting down.
ATAAAATGTTAAGGTGACGAATGTGGCAGTGACTAGCCTCGGCGAGGATACCAATGACAACGGCTTATTCTGCTTGGTTGTTGGTGGTTGAGCCTAAACATATGCCGTTGGAGTGGAATAGTACATGTGAGGGGGTATAGAGGGCCTAAGCGGCTGAAGTGAGATTCTGTGTCCAGCGGCTAGCACCATCAGTGTAACTGATGTGGTAGGTCGATGGAGGATGCATCTATCAATAAAATGGATGATAGATCAGACATGAGGAGTGGTGGTGAAAAATAAGACTTAAAACTCTACAAATGTGTACAAATAAAAAGCCTAAGGTACAATGGCTACACTCGAGCATAAAAATTCTTTAAGTACAACTCGTTGACAGTTTCTTTGAGAGGATAGCCTTTTGGAGAGGCCAGGATGTATGTGTCTTTAGTGAGGTTGCGTTGGACAATGTAGGGTCCATGCCATAATGACTCGAATTTCCCATGGTCGAGAGTATCATGGGTGATATCATAGGCTAGGAGAAGATCTCCTTCATTGAATGAACGAAGGTTGACATGGCGGTCGAAGGTGGATTTGGACCATTTTTTAGCTGCCTCATTGTTCTGTAATGAAGATCAACGATCTTCATCCAGTGAATATAAGGTCAGTAAGCACTACTCCATTGGAGAAGTGTCGGGTAATAGCTCGATGGTAGTGCGTAATGTGGGAATTTTTCACTTGATAGGGAGGATGGCTTTGATCCCATGGACGAGGTGGAATGGTGTAAAACTGGTGGCAGATTTGACTATCGTGCAATGATCCAATAATGTTGAAAACAACATATGATGTCAGTTGGTCTTATGTTTGTCGATGGTACATTGTAGCATGGTTTTGAGAACTTTATTGACAGCCTCGATCTATCCATTGGACTGAGAGTAGTATGGGGAGGCAAACTCATGGGAGAAGCCTAACTTTGAGGAGATTTCGGCGAAGATATCATTCTCAAAGTGTTTACCGTGATCGGACACTAGCTCTAGTGAAACTCTGAATTAGGTAATGACATGGTTGAAGAAGAAATGTGTTGTTGTGTCAGCGGCATTGTTGAAAGTGGGCATGGTTTCGGCCCATTTGGTAAAGTAATCAACTGCCACGACAATGTACTTGTGTCCATTACTGGATGGAGGATTGCAAGTCATGAATTCTATGCCCCATTTGCAGAAGGGGTCAGCGGTGATGACCGGATGTAGAAGAGCGGATGGCACTCCTGATTTGTTTGCATAGAGCTAGCATTTGTCACATCGCTTGACAGCGTGGTTGTAGTCATGAAAATGCATGGACCAGAAGTACCCTGATCGAATGATTTTTTGGGCGGTGGACATACCCGATAGGTGGCCACCACGAGCGCCACTATGGAAATCGTTCAATACTCTGTCAACTTCATTGATTGTCAGACATCGATGAAGAATGGTGTAGATCCCACATCGGTATAATACGTCTCCGGTGAGGAGGTATCGAGGGGGCTGATGGAAAATGCGTCGATGATCGTCTCGAGAGAAGTGAGACCCAAACTTTTGTGTCTGAAGGTAGATGATAAGGTTGCCATACCAAGGGTCATCAGAGGGGATGAAGAAGAGGTGTTTGTCAGGAAAATCTGTATTGATGAGTGAAACTTTAGCATCAGAGGGAAAAGTTGTGATGACTTCGGCGAGGATGAGCGCTTTCTTGATTTTGGGATTTGAGAACACTAGGTCATATTCCTAAAGGAAGACGATCCATCGGGCAAATTTTCCATTAATTTATCATCGACTAACCAAGTATTGCATGTGGGTTGAATCTGCTACGACTTTGGTAGTTCGAAGTAGGATACAGTGTCGTAGTTTTTGAACTGCGAAGAAAAATGAGAGTGTGAGTTTCTCATCATGATTGTATTTTAGGGGTGGTCCTGAAATATTTTTACTGATGTAGTAAATGACATGTTCATGCCCATCATCCCCTAATTGGACGAGGACTCCTACTACTGAGACGGCTGAGACTGCCAAGTAGAGGATGTAATCATGATCATAGTCTGGAGGACTAATCAAAGGGGAATTGGATAGGACTGATTTCAAATCATCAAAAGTGTTTGAGCGTGTTCATCCCATCGAAATGGGATATTGTGACACAATAAGCGAAGGAAACCATGCGCGCGAGTGGCATAATCTGGGACAAAGCGACGTAACAAGTTATCTTTGCCTTGTAGGCTCTGTAGTTGGCATAAATTCATAGGTGGTGTAATTTTCGCGATAGCTTGGACCTTGAGGGGGTCCATCATGATGGCATGTTAGGAGACAATGAACCCAATAAAGCGTCTGGCGGTGACGAAAAATACACACTTGAGGGGGTTCAAGCGGATATTGTATTGGGGACATCGTTGAAAAATGATGCGTAAGTCATCTAAATGTTAAGTTCACTTCTTGGATCGAGGAGTGAGGTCATCCAAATAAGTGAGGATGATGCGAGAAATATCATGGAAAACATAATTCATGGCCCGTTGAAACGTAGCACCTGCATTCTTGAGTCCAAAAGGAATAACACGATAAGAAAAAGTACCCCACAAGGTAGTAAAAGTGATTTTATATTGATCTACTGGATGGATTTGGATTTGATTGTAGCTGGAGAACCCATCCATGAAGGAAAAAGTCTCATGGTTGGCACAATCATCGATAATTTGGTCGATGAAAGGGGTTGGAAATTTTGTTTTGGGACAAGCATGGTTGAGATCGCGAAATTCGGTGCAAGCGTGAATAGTTCCTTGTTTTTTGTTAACGGGGACGAGGTTGGAAACCCATGAGGTATACGCAATGGGGTAAATGAACCCAGCAACCCGTAACTTGTCAATCTCGACTTTGATAGCCGCAGCTTTGGATGGGTGAAGGGGGCGTTGCTTTTGACAAACTAGGGTGACATTTGGCCATGTGTCGATGAGATGTTCGACTATAAATGGATCGAGGTCGGGCATCTCCATATATGACCAGGAAAAAATGTCGCAGTATTCTTGAAAGAGAGCTTTGTACACTATGAGTTCCTCAGGGGAGCATGTGATGTCAATGGTGATTTATTCTATGATTCTCGGTTTGATGGAAATGTCGATTTTGACGATGGGGGAGATATTGGCTATGTTTCCTTCTTTAAAACCATTCAAGGTAGGAATAGGGTTGTTGAACTAGTCTATATGCCCTGAAGGAATAAAATTATTGGTTTCAATTGCACATATGGAGGCTTGGCTAGGAGGGTGAAAGGCTTCCTGTGAGAGAAAAAGTGCTCGATGATGGAGCGCATTCCATGGGAAATCAAGGGTAGTGAGTTCTTCCAGGATATCTTCATCACAGTGGAAAATATGAGAATACAGGGGATCCGGGGAGGTGAAAGGGGGATTGTCAAAGTGTGATTGTTCTCAAGTGGTGAAGACGTAGAGGAGATATCACATATAGGATGTGATGGCTCGCTTGACATAAACCAAATTTCCAGGAATTGTGGGTGATAAAATGTGGTAGGGGGAAAGATTTCTCGTGGGAAATTTACTGGAGAATTGGGAGGATTTGGGGGAATGTCCTCAGACAGACGATCTATGAACCATGGAAGGATGGGAAGTGACTCAGGTTCAGGGGAGGTAATATTGACAGTATCTAGAGAGTGAAGTGTCAGTGGTGATGTGGTCGATTGTGGTTGAACAGGGGTTGAATGATGACCTCGGTATGCAACAATCAAAGACATTGATATGTAAAGTGAGTAAGTGAGTCAGAGAGAGTGCAAGGGCATCTCATCTGTTTGGGGACTGAGGAAGAGACATAACGAATGTTAGTGACGTAAGTACTAGAAGGTGGTGGCAGAGAGGGCTCTTGATGACAGGTTTAGTGTAATGCATCTAACGTTTAGCGAAACTGAGGTAGAGTTGGGCAATGATGAGTGTAGTGGTCATATTTTGAACAGATGGCACAAAGAAATCTGTTTTGAAACCCTTTACTTTCTATAGTGGTGGACGCAGTAGTAGCACTAGATGTGCTTGGTGAAGTGGCGAGTGATGTGGTTGCTTGAGGGAGTTGGATCGGATTGCATAACTCAGGAAGAGTAGGACATCTATTAGTGGGGTGTCCCTATATTTTTCATGGTGCACAAGGAGGTTGAACTTGGGGAGGAAGTGGAGTTGTGGTCTCTTTCTTCTTCGATCTGCCCCCAACAGTGGCAGTGGTACCAAAAGTTGGGGGTGAGGGTGGTGCGGTCGGAGCATGTACTGGAATTTGCATCAGGATTCCCTCTAGATGAGGAGGGAGAGATGGTTGAGGAACTATCGCAGGTGGGTGAAGATACCAACCATACATGGATGGAAAGAACCATATTGGGAAGGGTAAGCATCGCGGCTACCTGAAATGCTTGAACTCCAGGTGGGGGGTACAAGAAGTGAATTTGAGTAATGGCTTAAGGGATCGTCTCCC